>OW026520.1:118213200-118500700 GCA_932274085.1 Protocalliphora azurea | reverse complement strand
TTTTTATGTATTTATTATTATTATTATTTATTATTATTATTTTTTTTTTTTGAAAATTGATATCTTTTTAAATTGCTAATTTTTGTTGACTATTTTTTTTTTTTTGAAAATTATTCTTTTTAAAGAAACATTAGAAATTTTTTTGTAAACTGGCACCTTTTGAAATTTGTACTCTTTAAAAAAAATTATAAATTGTGCTTAAAAAAGCTTTTTACTAACAAAATTATCTCCAATAGTTAATGATAACACTCTTTCAAATCTCTCTCTTTTTTCACCATACATCCTTTGTTTGTTATTTTTCCTCAAATATTTGTTCTGTAACAAAACGAAATGTCATTTGAAAATGTTTCCATGATTATTGCATATATGCATGTCTGTATATGTATATGTATTCCTTTAAATAAAAAAGTGGGATAAAAAGGATGACAAAGTTTAGCTTTGTATTACCAACAAATTTTAACAAACATAAATAAATGAATATTCCTAAAACAAGGCAACATTCCTATGTGTGTGAATGTGTGTCAATGTTTATGCAACAAATAGTTATGCAACACAGCTTTGGAGATTGAGTGTATATGAGTTTCAAATCAAAATTGTTGTTTATTGAATAAAAAGAAAAATTGTATGACTTAGAGTCATCATCATAATTATCAGTAACATTACGAGAATATATTGTCATTTGTAAATAACCCAGTAAACATATGAGGCAAATTTTTGAAAATAATATAAAAAAAAAATAAGTTGAGTTTCTTTTTACTTTGAAAATTTGTTTTATAAAAGTTTTTTTTTTTTTAATTTTTAAATTTTAAAATGATTAGATTTTCTGTTTGCTGGGTATTTGTTTCTAGTTATCTGTTATATGTGTTTGCTTTAGTAGCTACGTGTGTGTGTATGTTTGTCTGTGAATGTTTTACAAAATTAAACGAGCGTAGCAAGTTTAGTTGGCAGCAGCTGTTAACTGTTGCTAATTGATGTGATTTTAATTGAGGTTGCAATTTGCAATTTGTCTCACAAAAATCGACATTATTGACATATTTGACATGTCTTCGTGTTTACTCTGTAACAAACACATACTTACACACATACTGTCAGAAAATTTTGTCAAAAGTTTTTGCTTAATTTTTCAATAGGATAATCTGAAAATTATTTTTAAAATCCGAGATATTTTCTGAACTTTTTTGTAAATATCATTTTTTGTCAGCATTCTCCAAATGTATAATTAAATAAGTAATTAGAAACTATTGAAATTAAATAAATCTAATAATTGGACTATATGAACCTGTGTGTTTGAAGATTAAATTGAACTACTATAAGGATATAAATTGAAGCTAAATTTTGTTTCTGGGCAAGTCTTATATAAAAATCTAAAATTGAACTATATAAATACCTAAGATCTAAGTTCCAATTTTGCAATATAAAGATCATTGCACAATGTGAGATTTTGATGATTTAGCTGGCCATAATTTAATTTTTTGATCATTGAATATAATGGAAAAATGGACTGTATTTTTTAAAAATTTTATGTAGACTACAAAAACAAAACAAAAAAAAAAAAATCTTACATTTCGCATATAATAACTCTATAACGACGCACAGAAGTGTGAATTAATTGTACGTTTTAAATTAATATTTTGAAAAAGTAATTGATTCTAGGTAAAAATAGATAAAACAAAGCTACATTATCTGTTAAACAAATTTAATTTCTTTCACTCTCCGTGTTGTGCACCGTCAAAGTCACATATTGTTTCCAATTTTTAATTACAGTGGTCCCAAAACGCTTATTATTGTTATTTTGTTTTATTTTTTGGAAATAATTCTGTAACTTTTGAACTGTTGGAGATATATAAATAAAATTTCATATGATCACAGCAGAAGTATTTTCGAGTTCCCTAGTTGATCACCTCGATATATTTTTTTGTTGATCTTTGACATTTGAGAATTTTATTAAAAAACTTTTTCAAAATTGGTCATTGCTTGGAGGGATTGCCCCAAATGCCTCCAATTTTGCATCACACACATTTACGTTAAGATTTCTTTTGTAACCACTACAAAAATTCTATAGTCCGGAAAAACAAAAATGGTTTAGAAGTGAATGAATAATAACCACCTTTTTAGAAAATAACCCCAAAGAAGTGAAATTTTTTTAAGGTTTAAATTTCAGATTAATATAGATTTTTATCGGATGGATATATCTCTATAATTCTTGCGGCAGTATTATTTAGAATTTTACAAGAAATCTAATGGATATTTCCAAAATATTTTAGTCCCCAAATTTAGACCACCAAGTTTAAAAAACTTTAAAAAAACTGGACCAAAAATCAGGATAAAAATTGCTTCGTGCTAAATATCTCTGAAACTCAATGAGATAACCTACCCATTTAAACATATTTTTTTAGAGATTTAAAAGAGCTACCTACGTGTATAATTTTTTTTACACTTAAGTCATAAACGATTTTTTGTCGAATTTTTGAAAAAAAAATACATACTCGAGGTGACCAACTTTGGAGGTCTACCCTCTACATCCGTGACCCGCTAGGGAGCTGTGCTAATCCAAATCAACTCGAAAATACTTCGGCTCTGACCACGTGAAATTTTATTTAGATACCTCCAATGATTTATAAGTTACAGAATTATAAAAAAATGTTTTGGGACCACTGTGCAGTGGTAAAAACTGAAAATTGAAAATTTTTAAGTTTATATTTTTGTGTTTTATTTTATAAAAGGTATTCTTTTTACAATGGAGTTGTTAAGCACAGGTATTTCGAAACATATCTACGTATTTCTTGTTAAAGAAATATTTTTAATACTTTTTTTAATCGGTCTAAAAACGGACATTTTTTACTTTTATATAAAAATTTAGAAAGCTTTTAGATGAACTGAAAATAAAAATTTTTTATTTTTAATTAATATGTGTACAATGAAAATAAAAAAAACAATTTTCGACTTTTTTGCGATTTGGAAGAAAAAAGAAAAAATATTTTCAGAAAAATTTCAATGTAAATATGCTTATTTCCATAACAAAAACTATATAAAATTATAATAATAAAAATTTAAAATAAAAATTTTATTAACTTAATTATGTGCATTATTTAAGAACAGAATCATAGAATACAACTAGAAGTTTATGTGAGAAGTACTTCGAACTAAATTTTTAAAAAATTACTAATTTTTTTCAAAACACAAAAACAAAATATATGTGACTAAATGTACTTTGTTGCTGCATGAATTAGATTTTTGGCAATTGAATCAGGTTTTTTTCTCTCACATAAATATCTACTTATTAGTCTATGAAGAGAACTATAAAGAATTTTCGAAAAATACTTTAACAAGTAGAAAAGTAACAAGACATAACAAGTCATATTAAGTCACAGCAAAACGTAATAATGAAACGTGACAAGGAGCTATGGTTATTTATGGGCCGATTCTTCTGAAATGAGATTTATTTTTATGAAATTTAATATTTATGCGATCATTTATATAGGAATTATGAACGAAAAAGTAATATCGGGTGGTTCCTATATGGGAAGTACAGTCAATTTTGGATCGATCCTCATGAAATTTTTGCTTAACAAAAATTCATATATGATGAATTTTATTTAAATACGGATATATTTAAAATATGAGCATTTCATCTATTTTCATGATTACATTTTAACAAATTTTATTGTGTTATGTTATTGACCCAAATTATGGTTTTTGATGCACGGACAGTATGACGAACAAAAGTTTACGCTGAAAAAAATTTTAAAAATTAAAAAAATATTTTTTCGATATATTAACAAGCTAATTATTACAACAAAATTATAAACAAAGCGTTATATACCTTCCCTGAATTAAATGCCATTTTTGGCGATTCTACCGCGCTATGTGACGCTTCAAAGTGAGATATTTTTTAGGAGTTTAAAAACTCAAATAAGATTGTTGAAAATTGCTTCTCTTTAAAAAGCTATAACATTTTATTGGCATCGAATTGTTCCATATATTTATTTATTTAGCCTTTTATTGAGGTACTTTATCCTATCTGAACATACAACAAAAACATTCAGTTTTTTTATGAAAATTTATTAAATTTAGACCTATTTACAAATGGCTAAATATGAATCAATTGCTTTCTTCAAAGTACAATTTTTGCTATTTGCTCGTATTTGCAATCACATTAGTTTTAAACTATAATTGGATATATAGATTATAAGTTTTAAAAACATCAGATGCTTATTCCTGCCTTTTCACCTTTTTTTTTTTTAAAGGAACAAAATTAATACCCAGATTTTTAATATTCATACAGATAATATGGGAATTTGGGTCAGATATGGATCGAAAGTGAAATAATTTGTGAAATAGTTTTCTGGTACCTATGATTTGTTTTTGTAAAATTTTATTTCAATACCAAATTATGTTAAGAATCCATGCGCATTGAAGCGATTCTAAGGAAATTGATTTGTAAAAGCTTTAGGCTAAAATATAACCCGATCTTATTTCTAATCAATATATTGTCTACTATGTATAAAATATATTTTAGAGCTGTTTCTAAATCAGTAATGATAAAATTAGAATTTTGTCCAGCTAATTTGGTAAAAAATCTCACACTGTGCATTGATTGAAGCTAAATTGTTCTACATAAAGAGCAGCGATTAAAGTTGACATTAGACTTTTTAAAGACCTTCGATTAAAGTTTAAATTGGTGTTAATAAGAATTTTTGAATGGAACTAAAATTTAATTTTAAAAATAACTACGAAATATAAAATTGGACTTTAAGATCATACTATAGAAGACCTAAGGTTTAATTAAAATTATGCTAAAGGAAGACGTCCCAGCAATAATTTTCTGGGCTTTTGATAATTACTACTACTTATTACAATCATTACCTGGTATTGAGTTGTCATTATTTTTCTCATTTCTTTAAGTGGTGGAATAACTCATTACCAGTAAATAATAAGTTCATGGCTCAGTTTGCTAGAGCGACTGATTGACACTCAGCTACTCCGAGCGACTGAGTAGCACTCATATTTTTTTAGGAAATTATTTGAATTTCTATTGTTATGTTAAAACTATTAAGAACCAACACAGATTTAACGTATATATATGGCGTGGTGAGTAAGACAGTAGTCTTTAAAACATGAAAGAAAGTTTTTGCCTAAGTTCAAGCCTCAGTTGAGCCAACTTTTTGTTTTTTTTTTTTTTTTTTTAGCAATTTTGTAGCTTTGCAGTTTTTGCTGAACTACTTATTTGATTGTTTAAATTAAGTACTTTAGTAATGGGGACCCATGAATTCCTGGACATCGCCACATAAAGGCAGTGAGTTTTTCATCCGAATTACCGCTTTTTGGCAGTGCAATATGTTGGCTTACCCGGTAAGTAAAGTTTCTGCTGGAGTGGTCTCTATAAGAGAAACGATTAAAGATATAATTTGCAGTATATTAAGATCTATAATTGGATCTAACATTTTACTATTGAAAAATCTCCTAAGAACAACGGAACAAAAATGTATAAAATTAATTTTCAGATTAAAAATATAATTAATGTAAATTTTTTGGAGGATTTAAGGTCTAGATATTTAGTTTATTATGTCAACTAATTAACTAAATGATTAGAATACGAAAATACAAAAAAAAGTTAAAATAAAAATTATTTTCAAAAAAATAAAAATAAGAAATAATGCCCTGAGACAGCCTTGACCTTTAGAGGGTTAAGAAAGTTTTCTATTGAAGAAAATGGTAGATTTTGTAAGGATCTACGAATAAGGTAAAATTGGAATATATAAATGCCAAATTAAGCCTTTATGAAGACTCACAAAAAGTAATATGACTTATAAATGGAGGCTAAATTTGACTATATAAATATCTAAATTTGAATTTGAAAATTGGAATTTCCAATAATAAATTATTGAAGTTAGAATTGGATAATATAAATTCTAACCTTTAAAGATAAATTGTTCTTCATTTAAACCCAAGATTCAATTAAAAATGTATTGTAGAAAATTCTTATTAATTCCTTTTGGTTTAAATTTGATCAGGCCTTTTCAGCCTGCCCTGTTTATTTAGCAATATTTTTGTATTGCTTTTTCGCTTTTTTGTTTTGTCTATTTAGTTTTTTTTGTGGTCAATTTGGTATCCTTTTATTTTTCTCTCACAATACATTTTCCCTTTCGTTTTCCTTTATTTTAGAGTTTCAATTTTGTTTATATTCAAAGGAGGTTTTCTGAATAGATTGACCCTTTTGGTCATGTTAATAAGTGAGGAAAAAAGGTTTTAAATTTTCATATGAAATGTATGTTTGATGACTTCAAATGAAATTTTAAGATTTGTTTGACATAGAAGTTTTAGTGATTTGTTTTTAAGGGTAAAATCTTAGTGTATGGTTACTAAGGGAAAATGGATTATGATTTATAAAAAAAAACATTCAAATCTGGGAAGGATTGTTTCTCATTTTAATAATCGATTATGCCAAGTGATTTATGAAAAGGTTCATTATATCTTTGGGCATTTTTTTTAAAGAATAGATTTTTCAATTAAATTTAAGTTATCAGGGATAAAATATCTAATAGTAAGATTTTATATTTAAAAGGAGACTCGATCATATGTAAATAAAAGAAAAGTGTTTTATAAATTTTAGGACCTTTTGATATTAACTGGAAAACACGGCAAGTAAAGAGTCATCAGGCAATGTGCTTTAAATTTTCACTTATTATTTCCTTAAAGTTTTTAAGAATCTTAATTTTAATTCCATAAAATTCATAAACTACTTACCGGCTTGTGCTCTGTCTAGATTTTGTGTCATCACAAATATGACAAAGGTCATACTGATATATAGAACATTCTCCATAAAGCGCCTTCTTTTGAAACTCTTTTTTATCTTTAAGGTATTTTGTTGTTGAGACATTTTGCATTCAGTTGGATAATTTCTATAATAGTAAGATGTTGAACCCATTTAAAGGGAAATTTTGTCGCTATTTACTTTCTTTCTATTATAAAAACAAACTGAAATTGAAAAAGAAAATAAAAAAAAAAAAAATATAATTTTTAAATGATTTGAAAAAAATACAAAAGTAGAATAAATTATAAAAAAATGTCATATTAAAAATTACCAATATTTTAGAGAAGTAGTCCTAGCTTTCAAAAGAAATAATATTTTGATTTTCGCGCTGTTTAAAACAGTTATAAAAGGGCAGTTAGTAGTACTTTATGTATTCTGATAATTGAAACTAAAATTGGGTTATATAAAACCCTAGGATTAAAACGATAATTGAACTATATAAAGATCTTTGAGTTATATTTAAACTGGACTGTATAAAGATCTTTGTTTGGTGGAAAAGAATGGAATATTTAGAGATTTCAATTTCAACGAAAATTGGTCTATTTACAGATTTGCAAAAGAAGTTAAAATTAATCTATATGAAGGTCTATGATTAAGGGTATAAGTGAAATATTTACACCATTGACTTAAACTAAAATTTTACTATCTAAAGAACAACGATTAAAGTGGAAATTTAACTTTTTTAAATACCTTTATTTGTGGCCAAACCAGGACTATTTAAAGACACACCATTGGAGCTAAAACTGGACTATTAAAGACTGAAGCTAAAATTGGTCTATTTAAAGACATGCGGTTGAAACTAAAATTAGTCAAACTAATATTTGATTTTTTTAAAATATAAGTTTGTAGCCAAATTTTTTAATCTTGGAGTGAAGTTAAAATTGGACTTTATGGAAACTTGCGATTGAAGTTCAAACTGAGCTAATTAGAAACCTATGATTGAACCTAAAATTGAACTATATTAACATCTATGATTAAAGTTTAAATTATAATATTTAAAGGCCGTGGATAGAAGCTACAACTGGACTATTTGAAGGCTTACTAAACTAATTAATGATCTAATTACTATATATTGAATCTTAGACTATAAGATTACAACTTTCGTCTGGAGCTTAGATCATATAATTTAGAGATCTACATCGCATTTAAAGACCTGCTATTGAAATTAAAATCTGGATTTAAATTTTCTAAAGATTTGTCTTCCTTATCATCCTTTATAATTGAGATGAAAATATAAAAGATAGGACCAGGGGGATAGTAACCCCAATATAAAGAAAATACTAATTAGCGCATAACTTAAATACTGTTATAGCAAAAGTCTTAAAATTTTACAAGAATGTATTTCTCAAAAACCTTTAAACTTGAAATGAAAATGCGATGGATAGCACCTATACAAAGCCAATATTCTTAATGACATATCTAAAGAATTATTATAGTGTGAGCCCATAAATTTTGGTTGGAAGGGGGGTCAGGGGGAAGGGATGGCCCTCATACAAAGCAAATATTAATTTTCGCATATCTAAAGGAGTAAAGGAGTTAAGAAATTATAGAAATAATGTTCATATCAAATTTTTAATTGGGTGGATAGATCGAGGGAGAGTAGTAGTGAAGCACACCGGGATAAGCTAGTTAGACCTAAAATAAAGCTAAAATTTTACTGTACAAGGACCTATGATTGAAGGCAGAATTGAACTTTATAAGAATCACTATATAAGACTACCACTTGTGGTACTATAAAGCCTAACACTCATGATAACTGTTATAGTGTTGGTGTCTTTAGATATTAATAACACACATACATTACAACCGCGTCTCCTAATGACTCTAATTTCATGCCTTCAGGTTAATACTTACAAAACGAATAACTAAAGACTGGGACCATCGTACCACTTTTTTGAATTGAAAAAAAAAGATTTAAAATTTGTTCTCATTTCACTGTCTAGAAGATATAAAATGTACCATTTACCCTCGAAGGTTCCAAATTTATAACAAATTTTAGGGAGATAGAGCCATATATCTTTAATTTCATATTTCTAAATTAATTATTACAAAAATTCGGAAAATATCATATATGTTCAATATCATGTTTATAGGTATCACATACCACAAAGCCCCTAATTGTGGATTCTCATACAATAGGACCACATACTTTTAATTTCATGTCTCTAGGTTAATTATTAAACAAAATTCAAGTACCACTAGAAGAATGAAATATTACTACAAAGCCCCCTAGTATTATGTTTTAAAAACATTAAAAACATACTATTTGAAGTGTAAAAAAGTACCAAAAAGTCCCTTTTGTCAATCCTCACTTATTTAGGACTATGCATCTTTAATTTCCTGTTTCTAGGTGTCTTATTACAAAAAATTCAAAAAAGTACCATTTGGAGCACAAAAAAGTACCACAAAATCTCCTCTTGTGGATTTAATGTGATGCAATTCGAAAAGTATTATTAGATGAACGAAAAAGTACTAAAAAGTTCCCTCTTTTAGATTCTAACTCATTTAGGACCATGAATGTTTAATTTTATATTTCTAGGTTAATTAAAGCTCCCTAGTGAATTTTTACCCGTATTTTATATTTATTGGTTGAATATTATAAAAAATTCAAACATATCATATGAGGAATATAAAAGTACCAAAGTCCCCCTTTGCGAGATTTCACTTATTTAGGACAATGTATCTTTAATTTCATATTACTACATTCAAAAGTACCAAAAATTCATTCATACAGTTCTTATTGACTTAGGACCTTTGACACTTAATTTCATTATTCATTCAATATTATATAACATTCAAAAAGTACTAATAAGATAACGATAAAGTACCACAAAGCCCCTCTAGTGAATTTTTATCCACATAGGACCATGTATCTTTAATTTACATGTTTCTTGGTGCAGTATTATAGAAAATACGAAAAGTACCATTAGAAAAAAGGAAGTGTATCAAAACGTTCCTTCATATTTACAATCATTTACATAGGGCCACGTAAGATTAATTTCACGTTTTTCAGTTCAAAGTAATATGAAATGCAGAATATACAATTAAATGAACGATAAAGTACCAATAAGTCCCGCCTTTGTGGATTTCAACTCAAAAATATATGAAAAAGTACCATTAGACTTCGTTTTTTGTTATCATTATAGGGGGAAAAACTAACCGTTAAGCAACAGTTTTCTTGATTTCTAATTCACTCAGAATATATGATTTTGAGCTAACATTTATGCCGTTAAATTTATTTATTGAAAAATATTAAAAAAAGTACTATAAGCAAAAAGGTACCAATTTCCATTTTTAGCCTTAGTACACATCCGATAAACTTCAATTTTCAAAATGCTTATTGTGTTTAAATTTGCATGCCATAGACATGACTCAAAGGAAACATATCTGACTCCAATTACTTACAAAAAGTACCAAACTACTTACCAGAATTTGCAATTTACGTACGTCTGGGTACCCGAATTATATTACCTTATTTTGTGTGACTAAATGATTTTCAAATCAAATTTTTTAAAATTTTCTCAAAATTGTCTCAATGGGTTTGAATAAAATGTACTTTCCTCTTTTTACCCTTTCTTTTTTGTACTTTTTTCCCCCAAAATTGTATTCTATGGGATATTAAAATTATAGTGGAGCCAATAAATAGAGAAAAAAATGTTTATGAAAAAGTACCAAAAATAGGTACGATTTTTATCCCTTAAACGTTCGAATTTACAAAACGTACCAAATTTGCATCTGTTATTTTGCGATTAGTTACGAATATTATATAAATTTTATTTCTAAGTACCAAAAAAGTACCAAAATACAGTTTTTCTCCATTTCTCATTAAAAAGGACGAATTTCAAAAAAGTACCAGACATCTGTCCTTTTATTTTTTAAATGATTAAGGATAGGTATTAAATTTTGTTTGTATTTATATTAGTTTAGGATTTAACGAGCTTACCCCTTTTTATCCTTTTTTACACCCTAAATTTCCAAAACTCCCGCCTATATCACTATATCACAGTAGACCAACCTGCACTCCAAATTTTATCTTTCTAGCTTCAGGCGTTTGCGATGTGCGATGTTAGATCAGTAAGAAAGTTAGTCAATCAATTACTCAGTAACGTTACTCTTTTAGATATATGGATTGATTGGAGCTGAAAATTGATCTCTTAGACCTACGATTAGCTAAAATTGACTTATAATTGACTACTATTTGGCAGAGGTGAATATTTTTGTATATAAAAAAATTTTAGAATTGTCAAATGTTATTAAGAATTAAAAAAAAATTCTTTACTTTTAAATTTTCCTCTTATTCTCTTATTCATAATTTACAACTATTAAAATAACACCTCAATTAACTCTTATTACATGTATCTCTCTACTCTTTAAACATTTTTCAACCACTTTGCTTAAGGCCTTTAATAATTTACTTAAAATTTAATATTAAACTTAAGGTCAAAAAAGGTGCAAGTTGAAAAACATCTTCTTGTAATAAAAACCATTAAGTTATTCTCTCCCCAAAAAAGAACAAAAGTATATGAGCATTTCTTTAATTTCGTTTACTTTTGGTGTTGAAAAAAAAATTTAAAAATTATTCTAATGGCACATAAATGATATTTAGTACTAATATTAGCTGGCTTTAATGAAACACAAATCTGTACGCGTGAATGACTTCTAGCGAACGATGTTAGTGTTATGGAGGTTTAAGCTAAAAAGCTATAAAAAATTATCAAAATTCTATCTTCAACAACATTTAAAAAAAAAAAAAAGATCATACGTATAATATATACATCAACATGTCTAAAATACAAATTAAAAGGGATACGATATTGTTAATGACACCGAAGATAATCGCGATCATAATGATTTTCTAACATTTCATTAAACAAATTTTAATCAAGAAAGTATGCAGAGATTTTTTTTGTTTTTTAATTTTATAACATTTGCTGAATTAACAAAAAATTTTTTAATGATATTAATAGACAAGAAGTGTCAGTTTATCATAGAATACAACTAGATGATTATGTGAGAGCCATTTTCAAATTTTAAAAAAAAAAAATTACTCATTTTTTGCAAAACATAAAAACAAAATATATGTGACTACATGTATTTTGTTGTTGCATGAATTATGTTTTTGACAATTGAATCAAGTTTTTTTTCTCTCACACAAATATCTACTTAGTAATCTATGCCGTTTATGTTATGATAGTTAAAAATCAAAAATTTTAAAAAATTTAAAAATTACATTTTAAGCCCGATATGAAGAATAAATGCCTACAAAATGGTATTCAAAATACAAATTAAAGGAGGAGCGCTACGTTTTATAATCGGGACCATAATTTTGATTTAGCCTACCTTCAGAACATTGATAGGCACGAAGAGAGAACACACAAATGCAATGGTTTGTCTGCTTAAAATTGGATTTGAAAATTTTTATTTTCTAATAATCTTTGTTGTGAGATTTGTGCATTTATTTCGAATTCTTGACATTCATGTTGTGCAGTGTTACCGTTTTGGTCTAGATAGATAGATAGAGAAGGTTGACGTGATACCAAAAGTACCACATCTCCACCCAGAGACTGATCTCGGTCCATTGTGAGTCCCTTCATTGAAAAGCTGTGAAATATAGAATGCAAATTACAGAAAATAGGAGAATAGGAATAGAAGAGAAAAGAATAGGAGGATTAGCAATGTTACCAATCCCCCTAGGGTTGTACTCCTAATTGACTGTTTAATCAATTCCCATGACGAAGCCCATGACGTCTACAAGTTCTACGTCCAGAAGGTCACTTAGCCCGCCGAGGAATTGGCTGCCCATCCATTTCATCCTACGATGCTGCAATCGTGGACAATGGCATATAATGTGCTCAATAGACTCAGTCTCGTGGACGTCTCCACACATTCTACAAAAATCGGAATTGCCAGCGTATCATCTAGACCTCATATTCCCTATCAAACAGTGACCCGTTATGGCCCCTATCATGATTCTTAAGCTTAAATTTGTTATTTGCAAACACTTTTTTTGGATTTTTTAACTTTGAATGTTTGAGGGTACCACATGGCACCACTAGATTACTTGAATTTTTGTTGTTTTACTCCATCAACTGTTGTTAACATAACTGCATCAGAAGTTAATTTAAAAAAATCTAAATTAAAAATATTATTTGACGTTTAAGTTCGGTTTCTTAAAGATAAACGTAAAAAGAGAATTCCCCATATATTTAAAACCATTAAAAAAAATGCTTAATAAAACAATCTTTATTCACACACTTTTTTAAACACAATTATTTTTGAAATATATTTTGTATGTACCAGTGTGTAAGTTTAATTCATAAAATGAAAACTCATCTACATTAAGTAAGTTAAGTGAATTTTACATTTTCTTTTTTTTTTTTTTACAAATTTTATATTAATAACTTAATTTCATTTGCTGCTGGCCAGGCCAAAAACCAAAGTAACCAAACGAGCATTAAGGGCTATGAAACCAACATAATAATGAAATTGTAAATTATGATTTAAAGTACTCGTAGTTGAAGTAGAGAGGTTTTACAAAGTACTAAGTAGATGACTGAATTATATGGCAACGGTTAGTTATTTAACAGAAGGAATTTATAAAAAAAAAAATAATGAATTTTTTAAATGAGGTGTACAACTGACTGGTCTATATTTAATACGGACTAGACTGTTTGTTTGTTGCAATAAAAAAGCCCTCAAATTAATACATTTTTTTTTTTAAATTAAATAAATTTATTTGTTTTGCAAAATATTAAAACATTTAATTTACTGTTTTTTATATTTTGGCTAAATGATCTATTTACATTGGCTGCACAATAATTTTATTTATTTTTCAATTATTTTAGTTATTTATAAAAGTATGTGTGTGTACATTTGTTTAAATTTATACCCTACAAACATTTGAAAAATATCATCCTGGAAGAAATTTACGCTATATTTTATAATATTGTATTTTTATCAGTTTAAAGAAAATTAGGCAGTAAACAAGTAAGAAAGATATAGTCGGTCAAGACCGACCATATGATACCCCACACCATTTTGCATGTCCATCAAAATTTGTAGAGGGGTCTTATATTAGACATGTGGACAATTGTGGACCGATACTTTTACTAAGTGTAAAACAAAATATACGAATACAGAATATTAATTTAATTCTAACATTTATATGAATTTATGCACTTTAGGGTGATCCCCGAAAGTAGGCTTATATGGGAGCTATGGTCAATTATGGAGTGATCCTCATAAAATTTGTCACTATGATTTCTACTTATGTAAAACGAAAAACAAGTTAAAGTGATTTTCGAAAAAGGGTTTTATATGGGAGCTATGGTCAATTATGGACCACTCTTCATGAAATTTGGCACAAAGATTGATACTTATACAAAACTTTCTTACACAGAATTTCATTAAAATATTGCATTATTTAGGTGAAATAGTGGACCGATCATAACCAATTTCAATAGGATTCGTCCTTGTGCCAAACGTGCCAAATTTCATTGAATTGTCTTAAAAATTGTGACCTGTACCTTGTGTACAAGGTTTACATGGATATCCAGCCAGCCGTCATCACTTATGGTGGTGTGGGGTATAAAAAGAAAAAATATATACAATTTTTATATTTTTTATTATTATTATCCTCAAAATATCGCCCTTTTTCAGTAAGGTGGTTATCACCTCCGCAATAAATTAATGAGGAAATTATTACATTACTTTTATTTTTTTTTCAGTTGTCGAAAAATTGTTTAAAAATGAAAAAATATTGAAGAAATTTGTTTGTCTTTTAGCAAAAAAATGGATATTTTTTGTGAGCGTTTTAGTTTTCGAGTTTTATGATGTTAAGATTTATGTACAGGCTTTACAAGATGTAAAAGTTTTCTTTTTAGTTAGACCACCCTTTATAGGTGGTCCAACCAAAACGCACAATGTTAATTGTATATAAAACAAAAAGTTTTTAGAGAATTATCTTAATATCTCTTACTATAATAGAAGAATCTGTGGCAATTATATGTGAAATTAAATATTGGTCAAATGTTCGCCGAGGTTTCAGGTTTCATATTTCTATCGGATGATCCATATTTTTAATGACTCTGAGACATAATTGAGGTTCAATGTCTTTAATGCACCAAATTATCTCATCCTTTGGCCCTAGAATTGTTCTTGGCTTATTTACGTACACCTTTTCTTTTAAATATCCGCAAAGAAAAAAGTCCTCCAACGGTGTCAAATCACATGATTGTGGCGGCCAATTAATATCGTCGCTACGTGAAATAACACGGCCATTGAATTTTTCGCGCAAAAGATCCATTATTTCGCTGGTTATGTGGCAAGTGGCACCATCCCATTGGAACCACATATCGTCCATGTCCATATCCTCAACTTCTGGCTGAAAGAAGTCCGTTATCATCTCGCAATAGCACACACCATTCACGATAACTGCTTGGCCGACCTTATTTTCGAAGAAGTACGGCCCAATGACGCCGCCAGCCCATAAACCGCGTCAAAAAGTCACTCTTTGTGAATGCATCGGCTTTTCAACAATCACTCGTGGATTCTCATTTGCCCAAATGGGCAATTTTGCTTGTTAGCGAATCCACTGAGGTGAAAAAGTACCTAGTCACTAAAGATGTTTTTCTTTGTAGAGTCACCATTTACTTTTGTCTGTTCAACCAATCATTCGTCGTATCGGCAACGCTTGAAATAGTTAGTAGGCTTCAGCTCTTGTGTCAAATGGACCTTGTAAATGTGGAAATTCAAATCTTTATTCAAAATTCGCATCAGTAATGCTCGTGAGATGTTCAATTGTTGGGCACGACGACGAGTCGTGGTTGACGACCCTTCTGCCACACTATCGCGAACAATATCAATGTTTTCCGCAGAATGAACTGGCCGAGCATGCACAGGTGTTTTCATATTTCCTACAGACCCGGTGGATACATTTGATCGATTATGCTGACCAACAAAATCATGAAGTGCGCGAAATACATTTTGATTTGGACGCCCATTTTCGTAAAAGGCTTCAACAATCTTAACGTGCTGCATAATTGTGTACCTTTCCATGGTTAAATTTATGAAACACTAAAACAAAGAAATGTCAAATTAAGTTGGGCAAAAAACTTGACGTTAAGATGTAACTCACAATTCACATCGTGCATTATGGTTGGACCATCCTATATTATTTCAAGATTTATTTGGTGATAATTTCTCTATAAATTTATTACATCCTCCAGGAGATTATCTGGTGTTATCTTCTTTTTTTCACCTAGTTGATCATCTAGCAATATTGCCTATTTTTCTTCTTTCTTATTGCTTAAATGTATCCCCTGTAACGCACAATCTCTCCCGATGGTCGAAACTTCCGCAATACGAATATGATTATTACGGCAATAAAATTTTTCTTCTAAACAATAAGAATTCGAATAAATTTCCTATTATTTTGCTTGTAGGGTAATATTTTAACACTTACATTGATGTAATTTTATTAAATTTTCATCAAATTGTATCAAATTCCACATAATTAGCATCACGAAATATTTAAAAATGTTTGTAATTTTTTTCTATTAAAATTTTGTTCTGTAGCAAAAGGTTTTTTTTGCTCATAATAATTGTTTAATTTATGGTTAATTAGTAGTTGTATAAATATTTGCTATTTACAGATATTTGAATGAATAAATATATAAACATTTATAGAAATAAACAAGGTATTAGGAGACATTTTTGATGTGCGCTATAAAATATAATTTTTTTTATGACAAACATTAATTTTTATATAATTTTTAGCTTCAGTTGTATTCAGATTTTAACTTTATATACAAAATATTTTATAATAACTTTATAGCTTTAATCGTAGATCTTTAAATAATCCAATTTTAGCTTCAGTCATATGCCTTCATAGAGTTCAATTTTAAATTCAATCGGAAGCCTTAAAATCTTCAATCATATCTATTTAAATGACTTGTGTGTCAATTAATTGTCCACATCAAGCTTTAAGTATAGATTTTAATTTTAATCTCAAAGCTTTATGCAGTCCAGGATATTTTATAGTTCAGTTATTACATTAATCAAAGGTCTTAATTAAGTACACATTTAGCTTCACATAAAAAAAACTGATATTAAACTTATATTTTTCAATTGACGCATTGTTACACTTTATCTCAAAATTTAGTTAAAATATTCTAGCAAAAATAAAATAAAATAAATAGGAAAAATAATATTCAAGTCAAATTTTTTTTCTTATTTAAATGTTTAATTCATTCAATTATCTACTTGGTTGAATTAATATATTTTTTAATTGGAAAATTTTTTCCGTTTTTATTTTTTTACAATTATGAGTGATTGAAATAATTAATTTGGTGAGAGGTGCAAATTTAAACAATTTTTAATTGAATGAATAATTTTGGTGATTGGTGACTTTTTTCTGTGCTTTTCATTTTTAGTTCTTGGTTTCATTTAACGTATGCGAAATAAAATTGCAACAAAACTTTCAGCGCTGGCTAAAAACAGCGTCCTTGTGATAAAGATGTTTATTACCAATTTTGGAAGAACACATTTTTTCTCATAATGCTGAGAAAAATTTATAAAATTTTGACTTCTTTTTTCTTTAAAATGTTAATAAAAAACGAGCTAATTGAATAATTATTTGTAGTTATGTCTTAAACTTTTGACTTAACATTTACTTATTGTACCAAAATAAAGAAAGTCATTCTTGATTTGTAATATTTCAAATGGGTCGTGAAAAAGTTGCTTGTGAGAATTCCTGTTTTAAACTAATGACAAAATGTTTTTTAGGGATGGGAAAATTTTCTAAATTAAATAAAAGTGTAAAAATTAAAAAAAAATAGATTTAAATTAAAATCGATTAATAAGTTTTGGACAGATTTAAATAAAGGAAATTTTGTACAATCCTCTTGAAAAAAATGCAAGAAAATTAGAATATAATAACTGAATAACAGATTTGAAAACTTCCAACTTTGAGTTTTCAAACTCATGATAAAAAGGTCCTTCAAAAGTGCTCCAAAAGTGATTCAAATTTCGGAAATATAAAAATAACATAATAAGTTATCTTAAAAAAAAAAAAAAATAATATAAGATTTGTGTTATTTTTTTTTTTTTTTTTTTGATAAATTAGAAAATTTTTAATTTTGTTGCAATTTTATTCCGCATACGTTATATATTCCAGATATAAATTCAATGACAGGTCTTCATAAAGTAGTCCAGTTTTAGCCTCAATCATAAGGTTTGCATAATAAAATTTTAACTTTAATAATAAACCAGCTTTAGATTTAGTCTTATGTCTTCATAAAGTCTTTAACCTCAATTGTAGTATTTGAAGATCTCCTATTTTAGCATCAATCATAGCTCGTCTTAAGGTGCAATTTTAACTTCATTCTTATGTTTTTAATAGGTCCTTTTTTTTAGCTTCAATCGTTGGTGTATTTTTTGGATTTTTTTTTTCTTTTTTTCTCCTTTTTTAAATTTTTAAATTTAAATTTAAATTTGCCCAAATTTTAATTATTTCTTTCTATAATTAGTAACATTATTAATTTAAAGTACTTAATATAGGGTAAGGATTTGTGGGTTTTCATAATTTATTTAAACATAATATCCTGGCTAAACAAAACAGTGGGCAACATTAGAAAAGCCACAAGTAAATGAAATTTAATTCTTTAAATCAATTATTGATATAAAGTAAATAATTAGTTTCTTATTAAGCTTCATATTTGAATTTTAAGTTTTATGTATTAATTAAAATTAATCAATTTTATTATAAGCTGTTTAAAAATCTAAATAAATTTATGCTGTATTTTTTTTTAACTAAGTCTAAAATTTTTTTAGAATACTAACTAAATTTTTTAATTATTGTTTATTACACTATAGTAAATCTAAAAGTATTTGACCGATTTTAAGGAATTGTGACCATTCATATATGTAAAATAGTATATAAATGAAAAGTTGATTTCATATTGATTGTTTTCAGTAGTAATATTATTCGTCACACTGTATTAATATTGATAACAACAAACATATTTTAGGTTAATAATAATATTTGTTATTTAATTATGATACTTTTTTTTTATAGAGTCTATAAAATCACTTATGTATATAAGTAAATATAATTAAAACTCAACAGATGTTTAGTACTTAATTACGTACTATGTAGGAAAATGACCGTAAATGTTTTTAATTATAGAGAAAAACTAAAAACAAAATTATAAACAAGAAAACCATTATGTAATACAACATTTTAAAAACTAATATATATATATTATAAAGTTTTAAATTAATACTTGAATTTCTAATAAAGTTTTTTTTAATATAGCATATACTTTAATAAAATAATTAAAAAAAATTTACAAACATTTACAAGAATAAGGTTTTCTTTGCCAATATAATAGGAACAAATATTTCTAATGACAAAATATAACATATATATTTTATTACAAAAATATTTATTTAAAAAATTATCTATTGAAAAACGATTTTACATATTTCAATGAAATTTAATTAAAACGATTTCAAAACTATCATAAGAATTCTAACTATGCAAGTGTCAAAAATAAATGACTGAATATCTATTTTTTTTCTCTTCATATGTACATTAGCATGTCCTCGAAATAAAAAAGTATCAATGTTCCCAGCTAAAATGAAAATCTACTTCATTCTGAGATACCGTTTCTCAAAATTTTCGTTTTTATATTATCCTTTCACAAGTTGGATGAAAATGGAAAAAGGTCCTTTTTTTGTGTATTTCAGATTTTTTTTTTCATATTTCTGCCAAAAGAACAATGCGAAAATTTGGTATCGTAAGAAAGGCCTTTGAGACACGTATTTAATGATATAACAAAAATTTTATTTCAGGTACATATGAGTTCGAAATTTTGCAATTTTTCATAAAAAATTTGGATATTTAAATTTTCTAAACATAACTGTTTTAAAAAATAAGGCTAAAACAATATAATATAGTCCTCTAGCAGTTATACCGTAACAGTTTTTTCCATTTTATTTTTCTTTTTGTAATACGAGCTTGTTTGAATTATTTTTTTATTCGATTTTTTTTGAAACATATTTATACCATGCACCACCATAGGTGGTTGGGTTTTTTATGCGTTTGTGCTGATGTTTACATACACCCAAAAAAAAGTCAACCAACACCCACCTTAAAGTATATCAATCGACTCATAATCACTTTTTGTGTCGATCTAACGATGTCCGTCCGTCCGTCTGGTTTGCTGGACGGCTGGCTGATGTCCATGTAAACATTTTGCACAAAGTAAAGGTCAGAATTTTAAAGATAATTCAATAAAATTTGGTACGTAAGACTTTCATGACACAAAGACGAAGCTTATTGAAATTTATTACGATCGGTTAATTTTGTCACCTAGCCCCCATACAAATGTCCTCCCGGAATAGGGGTTTAACGATCACAAATGCCTTAAGTATAGTAACATTTTAATAAAATTCGGTGTGAGAATGTTTTGTATAAGTGTTAATCTTTTCGCCAAATTTCATGAAGATTGGTCCATAATTGACCATAGCTTCTATATGAAACCCTCTCCGAAAATCACTTTAATGTGCATAAATCATATACACATGTTAGTATCAGGTTTATATTCGACACAAATAAGTTTTATATAAGTAGAAATCATAGTCACAATTTTTATGAGGATCACTCCATAATTTACCATAGCTCCCATATAAGCCCACTTTCGGGAATTACCCTAAAGTGCATAAATTCATATAAATGTTAGTACTAATGTAATATTCTGTATTCGTATATCTTATTTTACACTTAGTAAAAGTATCGGTCCAGAATTGTCCATATGTCCAATATAAGACCCGTCTACGAATTTTTATGGACATACACAATGGTGTGGGGTATCATATGTTGGGGCTTGACCGTCTATATCTTTCTTACATATTTCCTTCATATACAAATGTTTCTATTTGAAGAGAAATTAAATGAATTTAGCATCAAAATACGCTAATTTGTGTAAGCTTTCCTACGATATATAACACTTTATACTGCTGTTAACAAACAACGAAATAAATTAAGTTTAAGTGAAATATCCACAAAATTTATGCTAATAAAGCTATTTATTCACAATTATGCCTATTAAGTAAAGCTATATTCACATTTGGCAAATATTTGATGAAAATTTGCGTGACCACTAGTTTTACAAAAATATTATTTGCCTTTGTTTGATCTTGCAAATGTTTTGTAAGAAAAAACAGTGTCAAAAAAATCGTTTCCCATTAAAAAAGTAAAATTGAGAATTATTTTATATAATCATTTTGATCAAATATTTGACTAGTCTGAACGTACCTTAATACACAGAGTGCGATTTTTTCTTGTGACTAACAGCATATAATTACTCTCTGTGTGTAACAAGTTGTAAACAAATTTTTTTGTATTTACTTTTTGTATTTTACTTAAACTTAATTTATTTGGTTATTTGTATATGAAGAAAAATATGCTTCGAAAAAATCGAATAAACTTGTTTGAAGTTCAAACTGTAAAAAACGGAAAAACCATTTCGGTATAACTGCTAGAGGATTATATTGTATTGCTTCGGCATTATTATTTACGTGTAAAATATTCAAATATCCAAATTGTTTGTGAAAAATTGCAAAATTTCGCACTCATTTGGACCTGGTCCAAAAATTTTCAAATCTTCATATTGTTCTTTTGGTAGTAATATGAAAAAAATCCGAAAAAGTACCTTTTTTATTTTTGATCTAGCTGACGAAAGAATAATGTCAGAATGAAAATTTTGAGAAAAGATATCTTAGAATTAAAAAAATTTTCATTTGAGCTGGAAACATCGACATAATATTTTCTCTCCATACAAACGGGGCCACCCTAATGTACATATGTTGTTATTTCATTTTGTTTTATACATATCCAAAACCAATTTACATTTATGACAGATAGCATATGCCATAAAATTGTTCGATTATTATACTCGTGTTTATCGACAAACATAAATAAATGACATTGTCATTTCTGTATGAATGTAAGTACTTACCTGCAATTGCATTGTTAAGATAGATATACGTAGCAATATTTATTTTACGTAAATATTTTTAGCACTTGTTTATAATTTACGCATACAATTTAGCATTTATTATTTTATTTAGTTTCTAGCGTATTTTTTAATAATTTATAATACAATCGCATTAAATTATCAATAATAATAATAATTACTAATGATGGTTTCTGTTTTAGAAATTTAAATATGCTGGGAAAATAAAAATGAATTTTTAAATTACAAATTTACATCAAAGGAAAAATTTAAATGGTATTTGAGTTATAAGATTATTACAACAAGAGCAAATCCAATGAAAAGAAGATAACAGATGTTGCATTATTATAAGCTACACCAATTGTACGCACAACTCTCGCTCGCAATAGCAAAATTTAAATTTTGTACAAAATTATAGTTTTTATACAATTTGTAGTTTATAATTTATTACACAGTGCAACAAGAAAAACTTACCTCAATAATTCCAACGCAAATAAAATCATACCAGTAGTCTAGCAAGACACCTAAAGGTTTTTTCAAAGTTAATTCGAATTTCGGTTTTACGGCCTCTTGAAGTTCGAATTTTTCGGAGCTATTTTTCAAGATTATTGAAAATAAAAATCATTTAAACTCATTAATTCAAATTATTATACTAGATTTTTGCTGCATGCCAATCCTTTTTCACGCCCATTATCGTTATAATATTGTTTATTTTATTTCACTTGACCTTATATCTAAACTACTGAACCGATTAAGATGAAATATGCGCCATATGTATATCATTGAAGGAAGTACAGACTAGATGCCATTCTCACATTTTTTTAAAGAAAGAGTTGCTTTACTTCGTAATAAGAAAATTTTATATTTCGTAAAAATTTTGCTGATAGTGGCATAAAAATATCACAGTATAATAAAAGTGAACGGATAAAATTTAATATTATTAAATATTTTCTATTCTTTGTGTGTGACAAATTTTATGTGAATTTTCTTTGTGGCATCAAGGAAGTAGAAAAATAAATTTTTACTGAAAGTGGTGTAAGAACTGAATTTAAATCAGTCGGCCAAATATTTTATTAAAATAAATTTATTATACTACTATCTACAACTTCGTATGTCATAACATAAAAATCCACATCATTCACAGTCAATCAATATGTTCGTAGGCCCATCTCTGACTTTTAATTCATATTTTTGGCAATCATTTATTAATTGCTTTAGTCAAAGTTACATCATGTATTTTTCAAGTATACGATGTACATGATGAGTGAGATCAATTAACAGTTTATCGTTTTGATACTCGAATTATATACAAGTATATAAAAAAAAGAAAGAAAGTGGTAGTCAGCGTTAACCAGTTATAAAAATTTCTGAATTGCGTTCTTTCTTAAATTTGGGTGATAACGATACACAATTTAATTAGCAAAAAAAAAAAAAGTGATAGAAACGTGATATACCTATACGTGAATTTAAAATTTCATAAAGTTTCTTTTTCTTTAATCAATTTGATTAAATTTATAAAAGCACATAATTAAACAATTTTACTTTTAATAAAATCTTTGATAAAAAGATTTCTTTTCATCTGAAATTAAGAAACCCCAGGAGAAACCATTTTCTTTTCTACCAGACTATTCATTCACGAAGTTATATAAGAGACAAGCGGAGAGGTCTTCTACTTCAATAGCCTATTGCCAGTTTTTAATCATAAAGGCTACACGTTACATAAGGCTCCTTCAACAAAGCCGAATAAAACAAAGCGAATTACACGTGTCCCTTACCGTTTGAACCTATGTATTTTTAAATCATTAAAATCTACACCAGCTACAATATCAGGGTGTCGATAATATAAGCCAAAACAACCAGAAATCATTATCTACATTCTAAAACTTAATTAATTTAAAATGTTTCTAAAAATTTTATAACTAATCTAAATGATCAATAACTTTTCGAAAAATTTTCTAAAGCCTTAAATAACTATTTTTTTATAAGAAAATATTCCCTAAATTTTTGCAAATTTAATATAAACTATAATTTTTTTTATTAAAACCATATTTTTAATAATCTATAAAATAGTTATAAGGAAAACCTAACAACTATATTTCTAAATAAACTAAATAATTCATTTTTATTCCTTTTTTTTTCAATTAAATACATATTTAATTTCCTACCACTAAATTTAATTTAAAAAAACTCCCTAATATAATTAACTTACTATACTTTAGTTTCATAAATATCCCTAATTATTAAAATGAGCATAACAAATTTAAGAGAAAACAAGTATAACATTTTAAAATTTTTCTAACTATAAAAACTAAAACCTATACTAAATAATTGATCACTGCTGTACTGCTCATCAACATGCTGGAGGCCTTCAAGCAGCGTTGGAGTTTTTAAAGAAATCGTAAGTTCGATATTTTATTTATTATTTTACTGTATTTTGTTATACTTCTACTTTTAATATTATTTTCTCTTAAACTTGTATCATATGAATTGATCACAAAGAAATCATATCGCATGCTATATATTTTCTATTGTCTTTGAATTAGCACCGTAAATGAGAATAATTAAGAGTAACAATGCATAAGATCTCTTTGTAATAACAATTTACATACAGACATATGTATATAATTATTATTTCGTATTTTTTTTTAATTTTTTTGTATTTGATTTTACACATTACTTTTGTTTTCTTTATTAAATTATTTTTGTGTTTTTGATTCTTAAGATAAATGTCCTTTAATTTTTTTTTATTAGTTATTCTCTGATTATAATTAACCCTAGAATGTTAATGAGATTATTTTCTTTTTATATTATCTTATCATATTATCAATCAAGAAAAATATTAGATATGTTTATAAAATTTAAATGTATTTGTCTGCAATAAATAAGAAATTAAATTAATCATATAAAACTTCCAGATCTTAAGGAAAGGGAAAATGTGTATTAGGAGTTTTCCATTAAATTTTCTTCTGGCCCTGAAGGAAAATCATAAATGAGAGGGTAGAGAGACCTAGAACCTTAACATCGTTGGTTCCATAAAGTCAAATAGGAGACAAGATCCCCGCCCATACCCCGAACTAGCTAGCTCAGCAATCATGAGTGCAACGTTTCATATTTTGATTAATCGGGTATTCAAAAGGGTAAAGGAATATAGTATATAGAAATATATGAATTCAATACCACACTTTGACGATTGGTGTTTCTTTTTAACACCACTACCCTACTTAAAAGTCAGAAGGAAATAAGACTATAAACAAATCTGCATATTACAGTGGGCTACAAAAATGGGCCTGGCATGTTTATTAATTTTATGCCCTAAATTTCCTTTCGAAGGATGCATATATATATATATACATATATATATATATGTATATTTGATTTGTACTCTATAAAAAAACAATAAATACCCATAAAATTTACAGATTAAAATGTTTTTTATTAACACATATAATACTAAAAGTGCTCCAAAATATCCAAAGTTTAAGAGATTTAATTAATCTGATAGTACACTTTCGTTTCCTGTTGGAATCATTGATGCAATATTTGACAACCCAAAATTTGTCCCATAGTGTAATTATTAATTTTAAATACATATTTTCAATAAAAAATTCTATCTAATGTATAATTTGCCTTAATTTTCAATCGAAGTGTATATTCAGTAAAATGTTATAAATTAATATAATTTCTAAACATTTAATTTTTTTTTATTGTAAATAAACGTTTGATATTTAAAGGCGGAAAAGATTTTCAGCTTTTAAATGAAAAAAACTATAAAGAATTAATTAAAATCTTATTAGTCACTACAAAAACTGAATGAATTTATCTGTGAAGTTTATTTGTATATAAAAAAAAAGTAACAGATTCGTATAACCAACGCAGTGTTGCCAATTCTTGGTGACCAAAAATGGCCAAATTCCTGACAAAAATGTCCAAATTCCCCACAAACATGACTAAAATCGTAAATCGTATAAAAGTTACATTATGTAAAAATTGGGTTTGCTTTATCAATACGTTGTCGTAAAATAAATACTAATAATAGTTAATAATTTATTGTTTTATTTGTTAGAAATTTTGAGTCCAAATTTATAGGGAACGAAATAGTATTTATTTGCTTGATAAAAAAAATGTTAAATTCTTAAATTATTCTTGATAAGATTTATTTAAATAAAAACATTCCACATGCATTTGGTGAAATAGAGTACTTTAAAAATATATACAAGTTTTTTATAAAACTAATATTATTCGTATATTTTTAATGATAAGATTAAATAAGTTTTCAATAAGTAATAGGCTTTCTTTGAAAGATTTTACAATTTTTGATACGGAAATAATTTATATAGTGAAAATTCTTAAAAATGATTTATAGTTTAGCATAAAAGATAAAAATAGCTAAAACAAAAATTAAAATGGCTAAAAAATTGCTAATGGCTAAATATATTTTTCAATGACTAAACAGGATTAAAAATGGCAAAATTTAGCCAGTAAATTGTCTAAATTGGCAACACTGATCCAACGCAATAATTTACAATAATTAATTAAAAATTATCTAAAACAAAAAACTTTGAAGCTAATTGATCATGTCATTTATAAAGAGAGTATTGACTACTTAACTAGGTATAATAAGTATAGTACATCTGTCTATCTATTTAACACCCATAGATATCTCTCTCTCGATATCGTGACTTTGAGTTTGTGTGTGCTGTGATGCCTGATGACGAATGGTTTTTTATTTATTTATTGATTGTATTAATTTATTTTATTTCATTGTTGCTCTATCGTTGGCTATTATTTGTGTACCCAGATGAAATTAAAAAACAATAAAAATAATAACAGCAACATCTACAACTAATTAATATTAAACAATAATTGTTTTTTTTTTTTCTGGAAAAAAGTGAAAAAAAAACTGCAGGCATGCAATGTTAAATCGAGTAAATTTTTTATTGTTTTCACCTTCTTTTTTCTCTTTCTTTTTTAATTAAATTAAATATTTAACAATAATTACAGAAAGTTAAAAAGAATCGTGTTAAAATAATTTCATTAAATACGTAGCAAATTAGCAACAAAAAAATGATATAATTCAAGCAGCAAAATAATGAACTTTGAAAAATGAAAAATTATATTTTAAATTGTCATTCATATTTAAAGCATAATTTATTTATTTTTAATGGTATAATAATAGGAAATAATAAATTACATTTTTAAGATAAGAAGAAACATTTTTAAAAATAATAACAATCAATTTTTTAATTTATATTTATTTCCTAGAAGTTATCATTGATGAGAGTTTTCGAAATTATAAAATTTTACATTTTCTTCCTATTTCTATTGTCTAAAATGTTTTTAGTCACTTAAAAATGTTTTCAGTATCCTTTTATGATATTTAATTGTTAGGAAATGGTGACGTATACTTTAAATTAATTATAAACAAACATATTTTAACATAGAGTTTTGTATTCCTTTTATAAATATAAATGATTTTTATTAAAAACAATTTCTTTACTAAACCATAAAAAAGTTTTATATTCATTATAATTAATTTTAAAATATTCATTAATTTTATTTTATTCCTTCTATGTTATAAAACATCTGAGGTAATAAATTTAGTTAAACATCCTGGCGTATGATTAATATTAACTCAAATTTTTCAAAATTTATAATCGTATAAAATGTATAATTGTTTGTAAATGTAATGTAAATGAAGAAAGATATTTATAATTTATAAGGTACAGCAATGTAAATGAAGAAAGATATTTATAATTTATAAGGTACAGTTTTTAGCTTTTAACCGTTACACTGTGGTTCCAAAGCGTTTTTTTTTTTTTTTTTTGAAATAATTCTGTAAGTTGTGAACCGTTGTAAATATTTCAATATAATTTCAGATGACCAGAGACGAGGTATTTTTGAGTTCATTTAGAGCAGTACAGATTCTTAGCTGGTCAGAATAGGAGTGGATGGTTCTCTAAACTTGTTCCCCTCGGGTATGTAATTAAAAAAAATCGCCCAAAATTCATTTATGATTTTAACAGAAGAAAAAAATTATATATATATACAGTTCTTGAAAATTTACAAAAAATACGCTTACACGTACATGTTATCTCTTTTCAGTTTAAAAGATATTTAGATCGAAATAATTGTAATAATTTTAAATTAAATTAAATAATTTTAACTTTATATTGGCCCAATTTTTCAAGTATTCACCAAAGTCGTTATAAATTTTATAACAATATTGCTGCAAGAATTCTATAAATATATAGATACGATAAAAAGTTATTTTAATCTGAATTTGGAACTTTGAACAAATTTTATATTTTTTGGGCTTATTTAAAAAAAAAGTTGGCAATATTTTTTCAATTATAAAATTTATTTTTTGTTAAGGCCTAAATAATTTGTTATACATGTTGGGAAAACAGACAAAAAGTATTTTTTGATACACTCATTTTATAAAAAAAAAATCAATTTTTGAAATATGTTTTTTCAGGGTTGGGATTTTCAATACGAAGCTTTTTATTCGCAATTTAAATCATTTAATCAGATTCATTTTTATTATACATTTATATGACATTTTAATTTGATTTTATAAAATTTCCTTTTTTCATTCCTCCCTAATGGGTTAATTTCTTTAATTATACTTTAAATCACGATAGGTGGGGAGGGTATTATGCGTTTATGCTGATGTTTGTAAAACCCAAAAAATATTACTCTAAAACCCATCGTAATGTATACCAGTCGGCTTAGAATCACTTTTTGAGTCGATTTAACGATGTCTGTTCGTCTATATGCACCTTGTAAGCAAGGTCGCAATTTTGAAAGCAGTTTTATGAAATTTGGCACATATATATTTTATGGTCCAAGGAAAAAGGAAATTGGTTACAATCGGTCTATTATTTCACCTAGCTCACGTACAAATGTCCTCTCAGATTAGGGGCTTAACGATCATAAATGTCATAAATATATCAATATTTTAATAAAATTTATATATAAGTTATATATAGGCATAAACCTTCTTGAAAGGTCGGTCTATAATTGGCCATAGCTCCCATATAAACCCATCTTCAGAAAAACAATTTAACGTGCATAATTCCTATAGAAATGTTGGTATCAAATTAATATTTGACACATATAAGTTTTATAGGAGCATAAAACACAGTGCCAAATTTTGTGAAAATCAGCCCATAATTGACCACAACTCCAATACAAGGTCTATTTCTGGGAATTACCCTAAAGTGCATAAATAACATAATATATGCATACGTATGTTTCATAGAAATATACATTAAGTTTAATAGAAGTATCGGCCCACAATTGGGCACAGGCCCCATGTAAGACCCCACCCCGAATTTTGAGGCACATACACAATGGCGTAGGGTATAATATGGTCTGGCTTGACCGACGGTATCTATTTTACTTGTTTTATAACCTAATGTTCTCTACATGACTGCTCTTTTAATAACAATTTAACATTGTTTGTCTTAAGATAAAGTTTTTATTTATTTTATTTTTATTACTGTGATTTATTTCTTACTCTAATACTACGGTGTTGCAATATGACAAATGTCTGTCAAATTTTTGCAAAAAGATAATTTTTCAAAAATATTTCAAGATAAATTCGAAATATTTCTTTTTATTTTGGAAGTTTGGTTCAACAAAATACAGCCCAAAAAACTCAATGTTTTTAAAGAATTTAATATTAAAAAAAACACAAAAGATTTGTTTTTGTAATAAATTTAGAAATGACAAGCAAAATACACACACATATACATACAACGTATTTATGAGAAAAAGATTACTTAAACATTAATCAAAATTTTGTTGGAGAAAAGAGAATAAAAGAAATTTTATATTTAAATTAAGGAGAAGCAACAGCAGGGTATTGAATAATTTAGGGAATTTTGGGTTTTCCAAGGAATTTTAATAGATTGTAAATTAAAGCATTAATAACGAATAAAAAAAAATGCAATTGGGATCTTGATAAAATGATTAAGGTAATATATAGAATATTTAAAATTATATAAGAGAACAATGGTTTGAGTTGAAATAAATCAAGGAAGTTTTATTAACAATTAATTAGGATTAGTTATTATTTAAAGCTTTTATATTAAATGATTTTTAAATTGAATTTAAATGTAAAATTCAAAATATAGATTTCTGTTTAGGATGGAAAAAAAATTTAATTTATTTGAGGCTAAGTTTGTCTCATTTTTTTGCCAATTTATTTTTAATTTCATTAACTAACAAACATTTTAATTAAATGTTCTCTTTACTTAATCCAGTCACGTTCACACAGTAAACAATAAAGTAGTGCATTTGTATGTTATTTAACAGGGTCAATATATGAATTTAATCGACTGATTGACAATGCTTTCGATCAAGAGGATGTTTTAATTAAAATGCATTGAAAAGAAGGTAGGAATATATTAATTAATTAATTACTTAATTAATTAATTACTTAATTAATATTTATAAATAAAAGTAATGTATAAGCGATAAATTCACCAAAAAATCCATAGAGAAATTTTAAACGATTTTTCTTTTATAAAATATAATTGATCTTATAAATACTTTGGAGGAAGGATAAAATAACTTCTTCTTGTAACGTCGAGTCAATTTTTCTTTCGTTAAAATAGCTTTGAAAGATATGTCTTTTAATTTTTACATAATAATTGGTTTATAATATTTCAAAAATTAACCAAATTATCTAAAATAAACCGAAGAAGTATATAAAAAAAATTCTATTTTGAAAGATGTTGCGAAAATGAAGATATGCGAAGAGACTTAGTTGTAATACTTATTAAAATTTTTGAAGAAAAAGGCTGAAAATATTAAAAGATATAGATTTATTACCAAAATGTTTGCAATTGATCCCAGTGTGTATCGGTCCATAAACAAAAAAGTTATGGGCCAAAAACCCGAAAAAATCGGTTTCCGTCGTTCATCTTTTTTCTCCGATATCTCTTAAACAAAAGTATTTATAGCAACGAAATTTCGTATAAATAACTAAAGCATCGATATAATCCGATATAAAACCAAAAATGAGCGTGATCCTATATAAGGTGTAATTATAAATTAAGGTGGCACAAAGAGGTTAAAGCTAATGGCCATAACAAATTCGGTTAAGTCTAGTATAACATTCTTACTTATTTAAATATTCAAAATATGTAAGCAAAACCTCAAATTAAAAAGTGGGAAATGTGTTTATATTTTTCTTATTTTGGCAATTCATTAATTTATAAAAAAAAGGAACAGAATTTGATGTAAAATTATAAAAAAAAAACTCGGAAATACCAAACTGAAGCTAAATTCAGACTAGACTAATATTTGCAACTAAAGCTAAGTTCAGATTATATAGTGTCTATACTAGATACATTTTTATGAAGACAAACGTCAAAATCAGTGTGAATCCATACGAGGTGACCTCCCTTAAACAGCTGATACCTATTTTTGGTTGTTGCAGCTGTCAAAATGCAAAATCATTAATGAATTCGCCTTATTATTGTTTTTGTGCAACTGTTTCCATCTTTCATAAATTCGCGTTGATTTTGACCTTTGATTTGAAAAAAATTATCTAATATAGACACTATGTTACGCAAGTATTTGATACGAAATATTTCATCGTGTTTTCCCCCAATTTATACGACTAAATACAGAGTTGATTTTTTGTTCACATTAAGCTCATTTATTTGACGTTTTTTGTTTAACGAAACAGCCACCAAATATCGTAAAATATGAGAAGGGGAAAAATATTTTAAAACTGTTCAAATTAAATGTAAATTATTTACTCAAAACTATTTGATTAAACATATAAGTACCATAAATTTATTTGACATTAATTACTAAATGATTTTATAGGCAAAACTTATTTTTTATTTTTTTTTAATTTTTTGAGAAAGCTTCGGCATATGTGGACGTCAAGGTAATGTTTGAATCATTTTTACCTAGTGTCTACATTAGGCAAATTTTTATCAAAACGAACGTCAAATTCAGTACGAATATATACAAGATAACCTTTGTTAAACAGCTGATTATTATTTTGGTTGTTACAGTTGCCAAACTGCATGTATAAAAACAATAATGGATACGCCATATTGTTGTTTTTGTGCAACTGCTGCCACCTTCCACAAATTCGCATTAAGTTTGACGTTTGTCTTGATAAAAAATTGTCTAATGTAGACACTATGTTATTTGATGTAAAGCAAAAATGCCTTTTATTTTAAATACAAATATTCATAAAATTTACAAAGTAAATTATTTAGATAATAAAGAAAATACGAACAATTATCAATCGATTAATTACAAAATTTGATAAGTTCATTAATAAAAATTACTTTAAAAAATATATATTTATTTCTTTCTATAGTAAAATTATAAAGTCAAGTTTAAAAGAAAATATCGCTAATAAACTATCAAAAACAAAAAAAACTAAAAAATGGCCATCATGGAAAAATTGTTTATTGTAAAGAAATCATAATTTTTATTCAAAAAGGATATAAAACATAAGTCTTAGTGTCCAAAACAGTTACAAAATTTTAACTTCAAGTGGACATTTTACTCAAAAGGGTTTCAAATTGTAAGCCTGTGATTAGCAAACTACTTATAGGTAGCGTTTTTTTTTTGCTGCTAAAATATTAATTATTTTACAGTCCAAGAATATTTTTAGAATATGTTCATGGAGTAGAACCATATTTTGATTCTAAAATGGTTTCAATGAATGTTTTTGAAAACTAGTGCTTAAGAACTAATTATGTATGACTTTTACATTACTTCTCTGAACAAATTGCTGCTTCTCAAATCACTTCCTAGAGCTATTTATAAAATTTTAATCAAAATTTTCAAAAATTCCAAAAATGAAAAAAAATTAAACTAATTTTAAAAGTGACATTTAGAAAATGGTTCATTAGAATAAAGAAATTAAAAAAAAACAGGTTCTGAAACCGTTCTGGAACGTTTCTATAGAACTAGTGTTGAATGTGACAATTTCGAACAAAAATCATTGATTAAAGAATTAGTTCTAGAATCGTTCCATAGAATGGGTGAAGGCTAGATAACGCTTCTACAGAACTAGTTCTGGAGGTGACAATTTCAAACAAAAACCATTCAATCTAAAGCTATTTTCCTGCGTTCTTAACTAATAAATTTTTTTGAACTAATAAATTTTTTCCTTTGAATAAATGTTATATCAATCCAAATTGGTGTTTTTTTTTTTCATTTTCGATTTAATGATAATTTTTAAAATAGTAATCTATGTATTAAACTCTTACAGAATATAATTTACAAATTTATTTATTTTTATGTTTATTTTATCCTAAGTTTTTTGTTTTTCTATTTTATTTGTTGCTATTCTAGTTGTATTGAATAGCTAATTAAAACATCTATACGCAATTAGCAAATATTGTTAATACGTGTGTAATTTATAATATCGTAACAAGGTTAAAATCATATATACGAAACATATACAATATACTTATACTAATTTTATACAAATACCTATAGATATATACATAAAATACAGTGAAACACGGTTATAACGACTATACTATAGGGAACACTTTTATTCGGTCCCATTGATTTTACCTAAATTTTAAATACAAATAACTATGTTTATACGTTTATAACGAACTCCCACACGTTTATACGTTTATAACGTACTCCCACAAATATTATTTTCAGATAAATAAAATTGCACATTTCAAAATGTTTCAATGTAAAAACTAATAGGAGTAACTTTTGTTTATTTCAAATTAAATTATTGGACAAATAGAAATAAGTTTCATTAATTTTAATTTAAATTATCGGATAAATAAAAGTGGAATTTTATATTTATAATTGTTGATATTTTGAACATAACGCATACGGATTTATCGAAAACAGCTTAAAATAAAACTGAAGTTATAAAAGGATTAAAATATAAAATATTAGAAAAATGGTATTCCTTAAAGAATAAAAATCTCAAAACATTCCTATTTCAAAACTTCTGTAATAAAAGAAAATAAAAAAAAAAAAATATAATTAATCTCAATTTGGCAATTGTCAAATGACTGATGAATGCCAACATATATATATATACCGGTGCATATTCCTATAAACGCACATCAATTTTTTTATCAATTTCCCAAAAATGGGACTAAAAATAGTTAAGGTGCTAAAATAAATTTTTAAAATTATTTATTGACTTTACTTAAAAAATTAATAACAAATAATTTAAACTGTGCATTAAATTTTTTTTCATTGTAATTTTAGTAGTTTAATACCATTTGTTGTGCCATTTTCCTATATATACGCGCTTAAACTAATGAACCAATTTAGCATTATTAATAATGTGTTGATGAACCTTTGTTTTGGATAATTTCAAAAATTTGACCTGGCATTTATTCGACTAATTTTTGAAGAAAATCACTGTCAATTTCTTCCTAGGCGTGCATAATTTTTAGTTTTAACTCCGTTATTGTCATTATGGTTTCATTCTGTGCATTCTGAAACCACAATTTAGATTGGTTCGAGATATAACGCCAAGTATGAAAGAAAAAAAATTGTTAATAGTTTATCAAAAAAAAAAAAAAAAAAAAAAAAAAAAAATGACCAAAGTGGAAAAATTGTCTATTACAAAGAAATCATGGTTTTTATTTGAAAGGTATATAAAACATCTAAGATGGATGTCCAAATCCTGTTGGAATATGCAATATTCATACATTTTTTCATTCATAAATGAGAGAAGAGTATCTTCCAACAATTTATTATAAATTGCACTGTTCATTTTATTTGGAACAAAATTTATTTTTAATTTTCCTATAGCAAAGAAGGGTGCCCAAAACATAACACTGCCTCCACCGAAATCGCGTTTCGACGAATTTCGTTCGATCTGATATCATGCCAATAGCAAGAATATAATATGAATCGGGACCGTCCAAATTGAATTTCTTTTCATCAGAATAGATTACTTTATTCCACTAATCTGTCCATTTTGCGAAAATTTTAAATGATTTTCCTTTTGATGCTGTTTTAACATTGGCTTGCCTTTTGGTTTCTTCCATTTTATATTACCAACTATTTGCAATATATGTGCAACATGTTTGGAAGTGACAGGAAGGTCAGGTTTATTTTTTATTTGTGTAGCATTTAGTTTATTGCGGGTGGTTGCTTCTTTTATTTATTTCTTAAGAAAGCTTCGAATAATTCCTTCCGAGCGGTCAATTTTTCATCCAATTTCTCTGTTAGAATAGCCCTGATTACGAAAAAATTGAATTTTAATTTTTTCCTGGTCTGTAAGAAAAGTTCTTTGGGGTATCCTTTAAGCTGATGAAATTTCCCAATTAAAACAAAAATATTTCCAGTAAGCAGATTTGTTGTCATCAGAAACTTATCTTAAGTGCAACAAACAAATAAAACTTTTAAAATGTTTTAATATATATTTTTTTGTTTTAGCAATAGCTTTTTAGAGAAATTTTTCTCGACTGCGATTATAGGAATTACAGAAAACAACAAAAGTAAGAAACAAATATTTCTTACATAAAAAAGTATATCACGAGTTATTGTAAAAACACAACATTGGTTTTGGTTAAGAGAAACGAATGTACCTTAAGGAAGAACAAAAATTTTAAATGCGTTTATAGGAATATGCACCAGTATATATATATATATATATATATATATATATATATATTATTCCTAATATATTAAAAATCATTAATATTGCGCTGTTATAAAATGGCAGTTTTTATTTTCACTCGGAAAACGATCTAATGTGTGTAAAAATTTTTTTTTTTTTTGAAACACCCTCTAAATTTCGAAATATGGCGAAGAAACTGTTTTTTTGATAGTTCCTGCACTATAGATCTCGTAGCTTCATAAATTTTAAGTCAATTTAAGATTTTAAAATTTATTATGAAAACAGAAGGACGTATCTTTTTAACTCATTACGATCTTTTATATACACTCAAAAATTGAATAATGAATTATTCACCATTTTTTTAATTAGTTTCTTTATTTTTATCGAAATTTTGACTTTGATGTAAATTTTTCCTTCTTTTTTTATGGCTACACGTTTTTGTTTACAAAGTTTAACATTTTATTTTGTTTAGAATAAAACGAGATAACCTTTTGTAAAATTGCTTGAAAACTTAAAATATTTTAAAAATTTTACTTTAAGCAGTACCAGTTTAGAATTTTTAAGGCTAAATGTAGCTTTTTTATTTTGTTTTTAACCTCAAAATTTTCGTTTTAGCTTCTAGCCTTTTTTGATTTTTAAAATTGCCTTAAAAATGCTAAATTGAAAATAATTTCTTTTTTGCTATAAACAATTTTGTTTATACAGAATCATACATTTAAGTAATTCTGTGTAATATGTAACAAAAATTTTTGCCTTGTGGCGCTTCATTATTCAAAAACTAACTAAACTAATTTTATGGACTTACTAAATCGATTATTACAATTTTTTTTTACATATATATTTCATTACCCATGGACAGTATTCATGAATACAATTAAAAGAAAAATTCATATAAAAGCGAAAAATCAACCAAAATATTTAGAAATGCTTAATCAAAAAGGACGAAAAACTGAAAAAATCAATTTAAAACATTGAGTCATTTTTCATATGAAGAACATTCTAAAACTTGATATAACCCAATTTATATGGGAATTTTTTTGGGCGATTTGTGACATTCTATGCTTTATTTATAAATTTATTACAATATCTTTCAAAAAATCTCAAAAATTAAGGAGAACAAGAAAAAATAAATTTTTAAATCGAAAAAAAAATTTAAAATTTTTCCGACCTTATTTTTTGGTTTAATTAGTTTAATTTAGCCTCTTTTTATTCTCACCTCCTGGCAATACTGATTTTAAGAGAAAATATTTTTTCATATTTTTTACTTTTTTTTTTTTTTTTTTGAGGATAATATTAAATATAAAATCGATTAAGTTCTACAGTTTTTTTTTCCAATATTAAATTTGATTATGTTCACAACAAAAATGCCTTCAAAAATTATTGCATCGTTGCATAGGCTTTTTTAGAAAAAAAATGTAATAAATCGCAATTAAACTCGTAAAATTGTGGAAAAATTTTGTTTTTCTAGAATTTGTTTGAAAATTTGCTGCTAATATTTGACCAAAACAAACCAAATGTACACGGTTGAAAAGCCTGTTTCTTCTACTTTCCAAAGACGTTTAAAAAGGAAAAATAAACAAAAGAATAACAGAATTAGAAATACATTTGTTGAGGTACCTACTTAAAAATATTTTTTCGCGAATAATAGAAGTTTAAAGGGTATTTATGATGTCCTCAAGAACCTACGCTATGTCCTTTCTCAAGTGATTTTTCACTGCAACAGCGAGTATTTAAAAATCATAAATATGACGATTTTTAAATGAAAAAGAAATATACTTTAATTACAAAAATTAGTATCGTAATGAATTTTGTTAGCAAAAAAAAAATAAATAATTTTTTTTTTGTATTTTACGGATACAACGAATTACGTTTAAATTTTCCGGTACTATCGAGTTCGTTATAACCAAGTTCGACTGTACAATAATTTAATATACACAGGAAGGTGTAACATGCATATAAATATATATGTGTATATATATATGTATATGTGGCATGTACCCAATAAACATTTACTTAGGTTATATGTAAAACTGTTTTAGTAATTTGAAATTTATTTTTTAATCTACTTCAATTTTAATTTTATTTTTATACATTATTAGATAGATCGTTTGTCACTTATTAATTCTTTGCTGTATACGGAAAAGTCAATTGACTTTGTTACATACTTCAGGTAATACAGCTTGAAGTTAATTACTCATGTACTGTCCCCAAGTAATCGAAAATGTAATCAGTTTAATTTTATTTATCAGGTATTTTGGACCCCTATATACATTAGTTGGTTTATTTTATAAACAAAATTTCTATATCTTTTATGTGCAGTTACTTTTGAAACATAAATTATGACACACGGTAGCACATTACTTCCTTGTTATTTATGTTTATTGGGTAACAAACATTAAGGAGTATGATATAGTAGTTTATTGGTTTCTACCATTAAATTTATCGATAAAATATTTACACATGTATACAACACAAATACATACCGACGCCCCATAAATATTGAGAATTTTATTTAATACTCTACTAGTATGAGTTATAGTCCTTTCATTCATTTTGTTCATATTTAAACAAATATAAATATTTATTAATTTATTTTTTAATGTTCTCTACATATTCTCATAATACTAACACCTCTGAGAAATTAAAGTGAGAAACATGTGTAGACTTTGGAAATATTTCATGATTTTATTAAGTTCCAAATCATTTGAAGCCCTAAAAAAATTTATATTAATAATAACACTTGTCGTCAAAAAATTTTGTTTTGTGCCCCTTAAAAAAAAAAAAAAATAAAAAAAAATAATAATAATAAATAAATAAAAATATATGGACTAGATGAAATTGAAGCTGCTAAACACGAATCAGCATTCACTTTTTTCCATCAGATCTTTTTATTTTATTTTATGGGCATGTCTCCCCCTTAATAAGGCGAATATTTTACTATAACTTGAGAAGGTGTCGTCCGATTTAGGCAATGGAAATACCAAAAGATGCTAACAAAAATTATCTTCAAGTCACCTTAACATTCGGCTATCTGATGAGAATCTTATATTGCATAAAATTTGCGATTACAATTTGGAATCGCATAGAAGGTGTAATGTGGTTCACAATCGCAAGAAATTAGGCAAATTCAAATCGCATGCTTATACCAAAGTGAAGTTTAATATGTTTTCTTTTCATTTAGACAAAAACTAGTGATAATTGCAAACAATTTTAAGAAAAAATATTTAATTTATAATTAGATTCATTATTATTTCTCTTCTCATATATTAGCAATTTAATAGAAAAAGCTGATCAAATTGAGAGAACCCAACAAGTAAAACGAGTAAAGTATAGCATATGCTAAAATAAATTTGGCGATTTTCAAACCGCATGTAAAATTTCCAAATTTTAAATCAATTTTTTTTTAAGTTTGAAAAGAATTCATTAAATATTTTCATTAAATATTTTGAAGAAATTCTTTTGTTGTTGTAATGCTTGAAATGTGAAGTAGATTGTCGCAATTTCTGGTTAAGAAGTAGAGATATTTATTTCTGAGCTTAAAAAATCTTAAATATTGGCAAAATTATTGAAAAAACTTTCATGGCCAAGATGAGATTTAAATAATGATTTAAAATGGTACATTATCATTAAAATTTGTAATAGAGCATGGAAATGTTTAAAATACCATGTAATCAATCCCCTTTATAAAAATAGAAAAATTTGAAAGAGAAATTAGAGAAAATTTGTTATAAATATTGTAGTCAGCTATTTGTTCAGCGAGAAAGTATGCAGAAAATTTTGCAAATATTCTAATAGATATTAAATGTTCATTTGAATTCAAAATCTTTTTGTGCAATTAATTTCATTGTTTTCTATAATAAATACAAGGAAGAGTTATTTTTGTTATTTAAAAAATAAATTAAAATATTAATAATTATTCTTATTTTATTATATATATCTAATTCATTAAATTTAAAAGAAACAAATATTCTTTTCTAATTTTGTATTTAAAATATTTCTTAGTATTCTTTTTTAATTTATTTATTTATTTTTTTATGTTAATTTGAATTGAAAACATTATTGTGCAATTAATTTCATTTTAAAATGTAAGTATTACTGGCATTATTATTTTAAAAATTTTATGTAAAATAATTTTAAAATTCCTTAAATATTTTCTATCGAAAGTGTAACTACATCGGCACACCGGGAAATTGATATGTATCGCTTTTACTATCGAATTCTGGTATAGTTAGAGATAGCATCTTTTGAGTAACGCTTTAGTGGGGATTGGAAGATTCGAATTTGGATTTTTTTTATTAGACACTTTTTACTGCGTTATAGTAGATCTTAATACGTGACGTACAAAATTCACTAAAGCGTTACGAATTCTGATCTACTTAGTAACACCGTTAGGGAAGAAATGTGCCACTAAGAGATAGTTCCTTTTGAGTAACGCTTTCACATTAATCATTTGGAAAGAGTTCAAATTAAATTCTTAAAAATTGTATTTTCTTCCTTAAATTTTTCAACACCTCTTAAATCTTATGAAAATAGATGTTTCTGTATATCAATGAAGTCATAAGAAATTCGAAGAAATATTCCTTCATTACTATTTTTTCATAAAACTATTTCAGGCGATATTGATTGTCCAAACCTTCTCAATTGTATTCAAATAAGGAAATTCAATCTCTTTCATATTGATACATATAGTACTGATTACGATAGAAATGAACTAAAATCTAAATCGATAAGTTTATTTAATAATCTTTATAAATATCTTGATATAAGTAATTAAAAAAAAAGAAAAAACAAAAAACAGTTAAATAAATTATTATAATTTATTTAACTGAATGCAGATTTGTGTTTAGCGTATTAAATTTCATATTTGTATTTATGTGAAGATTTTTTTGCCGACCAGTGTAATTGATTTCAATGGTATTTAACAAAATAAAAGGAAAACCGCAAGGAAAATTACCATAAGTTGTTTTCAAATAAGATTTTCTTTAGAAAAAGAAAGAAAAACAAAAATAAGGTTCTATTTTAAATAAAGAAATTAAATAAATTAAAGAAGCCAATACAAATAAGATGAAAATCATGTTACAATCCCAGCAAAAAAAAAAAAAAAAAAAGAACAAGAAATGAAAAAGAGCTGAAAGAGTCATGATTGAAAGGAAGTACTTAGTCTTGAAAAAATGCTGCAGAAGTTCTTTTTTTAACCAATGATTGTCATTAATAGGATGTTCTTCTTTTATGCTTCATTTTCATTGCTTTTGAAGCACTTCTCTTAAAACTATATTTATAAATCTTTTTTTGTAAAAATATTGTTTTAGCTAATAAAAATATTTTTCAGTTTGTGAAATATTTGTTTTCTTAGAAATTATTAAACGTTTTTACTGCTAAAAATACAATTATTTTCAATTTTTATTAACTACCGAAAAAGTGCAAAATATGCATTTAATTCTACTTTTGAAGTGGTGAAAAAGTTCTTTTTTGTAAGCACTTGTCATTTTTTTTTACTAGGAACATTATTATATGAATTTATGGCCTTTTTAAGCCTTATAAGGTTAGGAGAAATTACTTTTACTGCTAACAAAGGTTCTGGAGTTTAAAAACTACAAACGAATCGAATACCTATAACTAAATTTAATATATAAAATATTTGCTTAATGTGACCGAAGGGGAAATATGTCAGGTACAATTTATTCCATTCGTTCTAGAAAATATAAATAAGTAATTTTTACTTTTGAAAAAGCCGGATAATGCTGGATACAAACATCTGGTAGATTATATTTAATTAATTACACTTATTTTTATAAAACTTATGTCAGTTTCAAATACAATGAGTTTTTATGTTGCATATTAAGGGTAAGAATATAATTTCCTTTTACTCCCATATTTCACCTTCAAATCTCGTGGGAAGATTTCTTCCATATAATTTTTTTTTGTTTCTCTTTCAAAAGTAAGAAAAAGTAATACAAAAACACTAAGATACTCTTATGACACTGACATTAAGCCTCACTAGTGGTAGTCGTGAGTATCACCCATAAGTACTTAAAATAAACGCATAGACGGTTAGACAGACTAGCAGTGCACTTGGTAAGATTTAGTTATGGTAGGAAAAAAAATAATAATAAAAAATTAGAACAGAACTGTAAAGAATGAATGGTTAAAATTTCGAAATTATATTAAAGCAAAAACTATAGTTGTGCACGAAAACTAATTGCAAGTGAGGATTTGTGAAATATAATTCAAGAAATAGGTACTGTACAGATTTTTTGACATAGTTACGTATACGTAAAAAAGGGATCATAAAAATAATTTTATCGAGCATGAATTGACGTCGCAAAAGACAATTCAAGTTCTGATAATCCTCACAGACTCCTCAGGGGGAGATGTATTCAGTCTCATGTATCTTAAAGATGCAGACTTTTCAACACTTGTAAGTTTTTGGTTTTTCATTCGATTTTTCGATTGTCATCAATGAAATTTTTACTAAATTGCGTGAGCTATTTACAATTTCAATAAATCATAGCCTAGTTTTTAATTATCTGTTACTATTTCCTTCCTATTTCCTCGAAATCGAAACTACAGCACTTTAAAGACCTGTCTCACATTAGTTTGGAGATTGGATAGTTCACAGGATGAACTGTGAACCAGAGAATCTAATAATACCATAACCATCATATCTGGAACCAGTTACTGCTCCGAGATATTTAATTCAGATAGTATTACAGTCATATAAATAAGTTAGTAGCTCGTTCATAGCTATAATAGTGCCAAAGTACTCTGTTCTTTCAGAAATATCTTACTGTCCGTAACGTCTTTGGGTTTCTTTTTATAGGATAAGGACCTCAGCATACAAGTCGATGATCACAAGAATTCTCAAAACTTCAAACATTTCTTAACTCATATGAAAATTAAATAAATCTCCGCAGGGAACCAAAAATATGCTTTACAAACAATTGTTTTATGCGCATAAAAATGCTCTTAAAATCTGAAAACATGGCCTTAAAATTAAAACGATATTTCTGGTCAAATTTTAAATTATATGCTATTCATGCTAAAAGTAATATGCAAAAAATATGCCATTTACAATATGACGAAATATGTAAATATATGCTGTTATGACCAAAATATGAAAGAATATGGTATTAAAAATCGATGCCAAACTTCTTAAAATTTTCTAAAACGGATAAATAACTAATAGTTTGGTTTATTTTAAGCTTAGGAAAAAAAATATGATTTTGCATATTTTTGGTTACCCTGCTAATGGGTAAATATTTCAGGTTTTACGAAATGTGCGTTGAGATCTTGGAGCATGTACTGTGTGATTGGCCCGCTTTGGGGTCGGTCTTGTAGGACAATGTTTCATGGAAATATATTAAGTCTAGACTTGTTGGCTTGAACTTAAGGGATATACTTAAGATCTGTGTGAGTTGCATAGATATATTCTTATTATTATTTATTGAGGAAACTTCACAAAATAATAAGTCTAACAGTATCGAACTGCTCGATCTTTGTAGCGATTTCATGTCGCGTCTGAGTGAGATAATCATGTCTTGAATGTGTTATATGTAACGCCGATCTATACAAAACACATTTCGAGATTTGCTATCATTAGTGTTGCCAGAAAAATGTTGCCTCATGTAACCAAATTTGAGCTCAATGTCTTCAAAAATCAAAATTTTTAAATATAAATCCTCATTTTAATTCATAAAATATTTTTATATAAAATGAATACGATATTTTTACAATAAATTTCAAAAAATTATAAGTACACTATTGTGTGCATTAAAAATCGGTGTGGAGCATTATATGGGTCCAATGATCAATTGTGAACCAATGTTTATATTAACTACAATGTATATTTCTATAAAACATACGTGTACATTATATTATATTGACACTAATATTTATATAGTATTTCTGCACTTTATAGTGATTCCTGTGCCTTCCATGTGAGCTATGGTCAATTGTAGACCACTCCTCATACAATTTAGCAATTTGGTTTATACGTTTACAAAACTTATTTGTGACAAATAATAACTTGATACTAACATTTTTATAAGATTTATGCACGTTAAGGGAATTTTCGGAACAGGGATTTATATGGACTTATATGGTAGCTATGGTCAAATATGGAACAATTTTCATAAAATTTGACACAAACATTTACACATAAATAAAACTTACTTGTGCTGAATTTGGTTAAAATATTTGTATATTTAAGTCATTTATGAGCATTAAACCTCTTTTCCAGGAGGAAATTTGTATGGGGGCTACGCGAAATGGACCATGGTACCAAATTTCATTCAATTATTTCGAAAATTGCGATTGATTACAAGGTTTACATGGACGGACATCGTAAAATCAACTCGGAAAGTAATTGATTAGACAAATATTTTTAGTCTAGTCAATTACACAAACGCACACCTGTGGTGATGTAGGGTACAAATTTACTACAAATTTCCTATAAACATAAATTCATTGAAAATTTCTCACAAAAAGAAAATTTTTCAAAAATTGGTTTAAAGTTTTAAACAAAAAGAACATTTATTCAAAATTGATAAAAAATTTTCAAAGTAAAATTTATACTGAAAATTGTCAATAAATAGAATTATAAAAAAAAATCCAATAAAAATAAAATTTATCAAAAATTTTCTATAAAAAGAAAAATTCTCGAAAACTTACTATAAAAAGAAATTTTGTTGAAAATTTCCTATAAACAAATTATCGAAAATTTATTGAAAATATTTTATTAAATTTTTTTTATAATTCTTATTGTAAAATAATAATAGAATTATCCATTAAACTAAAATTTAGCAAAAGTTTCTGTTAATAGAAAATTTCTGGAAAATTTGCTATAAATGGTAAATTTAATTAAAATATTATTTAATTCGATAAATACCCGAATAAAATTGGGAATCCCCGATCTGATAACACTGGTTATCGTCGACCGGTAGCTCTCTCTTCTATCACTCTCTTAACTGTAATGGCAATGCGCAGCCTATCAATCTATCTGCGGATAAATTGTCCTCCTGTGGATTGCCATACACCAAATCTGGCACTTTTGCCAGATTTGGTGTATGATGAATTATTTATTTCTCCATTGACAATACTAACAGACTTAATTTGGTTAACGAGGATTTAATGTTCTCGTATAGCTACTAATTACAATACAAATATTTCATCGGATTTTAGTCATACTCCAAATAGGTAGTGTTTAGCAGACAGTGACTCGAAAAATTTATTTTGTCGGACTTAACTTAATAGCATACATAATAAAATCTTCTGAAATCTGTCAGCTAATGACTGGATATTTAGAGTATGACTATTTTGATCATTCACATATTCCCACGAGATTAATACTCAATCCCTCGATCGGTTAACTTTTGCTCTCGACTATTTAATATATGAAGATGAAAAAATCAGCAAATAAGTATGGACTCCTATAGCTACTATGTACAATCCAGTGAAAGTAATTCTTCTGTTCTGGATTGTAAATTTACTGGTTTTCAGTAAGATACTATTTATCGATGAAAGAACCTTGATCTTGAATATTCACATTTTATTTCGTATTTTTAATTTTCGGTAAGATCATAGTACGGATTTTTTATAAAATGTAACGTTATAATTTGATAAGCGGTTATATATGAAAATCTCTGATATCTGACTAAACATTTATGATATTTCATGTCGAAGGAGTTTCAATATTTGTAGTCCTTATACTTCTGTATTTATAACCTTTGAACTTCTGTATTTAATATCGAAAAAGTTACGTCATAACTTCAAGTCTTCAAGATTTTTTTTATATTAAAGTGACCTTATAGTGAAATAAATAAATAAATAAATGAATAAATATATATATATATATATATATATATATATATGTCTAACCTTAAATTATTTTAAACTTCTGTTCACGTTTTTTTTTCTTTAATCCGCTTAAATATCACGACACTACCATAAACCATAGACAACAAGCTCCTTCCTCTGTTTCTTTTCCGTTTGTCGCGTGAACCATAAAGAAACAATTACACCGGTCAGCAAAAAAAAAGTCCCTCTTAAAGACGAGTATTTGGACTGTATAGATTTTGATGTGCTAAATACAAATCTGCTTTTAGTTTTCTTCCATAAGGTTTTGATTTTTTTTCCACCCATAATAAGGCGTGCAAACCGGATTTATATAAATTAAGCCAACTTAACATGATTTTTTAATGTGTCCAATATTTTCGGTGTTATTTAGAAATTAGTGTTCAAAATTTTTTTTTTTTTTTGTAAAATTGAAGATTTTTTTTTCTTAAAAGTTCTTCCAAAAAGTAAAAACGTCAAAAATGTTTTTGTTTTCTTATCTTTGATGCACAAATCTTGATTTTATTCACAGTTAAGTGAAAATTCCCATGTATGCCTACAATTAAGTGGAAATAGGCTGGTGGGGAAAGAAAAAATATTTTTTTTCTTCGTTAATCAAAATATGTGGACTAGATGGCATATGATGAGTTAAACAAGAATTTGCTTTTACTTTTTTCATATCACGTACTGATTCTTTTTTATTGGCATGACTAATATGACCAATTTATTAAGCGGGTCACACTTGTATAACGGTTTGACAAATTTGAATAGACAAGACTCCTGTAGATGCTGATTAAAATTATCTTCAGGATATCTTAAAGTTATTTTTTTATCCGGTCAATATTATCGGAGTTAAGGAGAAAAATTCTTCCAATTTTTAATGACAAGTTTATTTTTTTCGCCAATAATTATCGAATAACTCCGAAAATATTGATTGGATAAAAAAATAATGTTAAGATGACTTAAATACAATTTTTGTTTGCATCTTTTGGTGTTTAAGTTGTCTCGATCGGACAACCTGTTCTCGAGTTACAGTAAAAATTACTTCTGCGGTAGCTTTATTAATGGTGATATATTAAACATTCCCATAAAAAGTTAAGACCTGATAGAAAAAAAAAAAAAAAAAAACTGTAGGCAGATTCGTGTTCAGCACATCAAATTCCTATTTTTGTTTAAAGAAAAAAATATATAATTTTTTTGCCCACCGTGTGTCTCCACTTAATTGTAGGTATACATGGGTATTTTCACTTAATTGTGAATAAAATCAAGATATGTGTAACAATTTTGTTGATACATTCATAGTAATGCCAGCTTTATGATAATGAATTAAAAATTGTACATTTTTGCCAGTTTCATTTCTTAAAAGAAATTTTCAAGAAAAAAATTTTCAATTTTACATAAAAATTTGTTTTTTTCCGACACTAATTTCTGAATAACTCCGAAGCTGGTGTGTAGATAAAAAAATAATGTTAAGATAGCTTAAATATAATTTTCGTCTGCATCTTTTAGTGTTCCAATTATCTAAATCGGACAACCCGTTCTACAGTACTTGTGTATTCGACTTATTAAGGGGGAGATATTAGACATGCCCATAAAAAACAAGACTTGATGGAAAAAACAAACTGTAAGCAGATTCGTTTTTAGCAGGTCAAATTCTATCTAGTTCATATATATATATATATATATATATATATATATATATATATATATATATATATATATATATATACATATATATATATATATATATATTTTTTTTTTTTGTTTTTTTTGCCGACCAGTGTTATTTTTTTTTCTTCTACTTAGTTGAAAAAAAAAATATATATAAATTTACAAGGAATGACCAGTTAGTTTATTACTTAAATCTATTTGGATGTTATTTAGAACGTAACAACCACTATGCAAGACATTCTAAATGTGTGAATGTAGAATTTTATTTCCCCTGTAATGCTCTGGAAAATAACGTGGGAAAATTTTTTTCGTTTTGCGTTTATTTTCAGTTCATGGTATTTTTTTTTTGTGTTTTTGGTTAAAGGCCAAAGAGCCAAAACAAATTACCAAAGAATTAGCAACATGATAAACGAAAAATTGCAACAAATAGACAAAACAAAATTAAAGGAAAAAAACAGAAACATTTTGCGACAAGATTAAGAATCGGATTTAAGGCTGTATTTTTTTTTTTTTTTTTTGTAAATTACAGAGGCATAAATTGGAGTTCTTGTGCTAATTAAATTTAAACTGGAGATATTCAGTTACTAAAGAGATCAGTTTAAAGCAAGGAAATTTATACTGCCGTCAAAAAAATCTTTATAATACAAAGCTTCTTGGAAGCTATTTTAGCAGCAGGTTGTGAAAATTTGTTACAACAATATCTTAATCTTTATAATTTAATTAATTCGAATTCTACTTCTTCTACTCCTTTAAAGCACGTAAACAATTTTAAACATAAATAATTTTTTTTCTACAATACAGCTTTTTATATGCAGTTCTCGTCTTCTCTGCATTTTAAAGTCATAATTTTCCAACAATAATTTTTATTCAAAGTATGTCATTAAATCTTGTAAAAACAAGAAAATAAATGAACATCATGAATTTTACTAAACACTTTGGAAATACCCTGAGAATTCACACGCACTTTAAATTGAGTGCAAAAAAAAGAAAAATACTAAACCTGCAGATGGTCATCTGCAACAAGTAATTAATGGTATTGAATGCACAGCGAAACCAAGGAACAGCAATACTTTGGACTAACAACGTCATGACTTGGTTGATATTCGTTATGTTTCTTTTTTTTTTTGTTTCTATGCAGTTGAAAGCCTGAAGAATCCAAGCATTTTTTCCTTCATATTTAGGTTTATTGACCCTTTTATTTTAATACATACTCTAAAAAATGTTGTTTAATTTACATCTACATGGAATTGTTCTGTGAGCCTTAAGGGAATTAAAGACTTTGGCAGCATGTCCGTCTGCAATGGCCAAAATACCAAAACAGAAAGTTATTTTTATCTTTAAAGTTATAAAAAACTCAAAAAAGAAAAAAAAATCTTTTAAAATACAAGAAGAGGAATATCCCTTTTGGTCAATATAGCAGAATATAGTGAAGAGTGGTTAATACGAGTATAATAAAATACAGTGGCTTAAGGAAGGAAAAATTTAGTGTAAAAATAAATTTTAGAAATTTTAAAATTTTTTACGTAAAACGCAGTGGTTTGAAAAGGGAAAAATTATGATAAAAAGAAATTCTGGGAAATAAAAAATTTTTTGCATAAATTAAAAAAAATAAATTATAGGAAAAGATTTGTAAAATAAATATTAACAAAACTAATGTTTTAAAAAAATGTCGTCAGTTTTTTTTTTGTTTTTACATAAAAGGGTGATTAACATTTTTTTATAGGAAAAATTTGTTTAATTTTATTTTTTTATAAGACATTTTTTTCATGGGAAAAAATATGATTTTAATTTTTATTGTAAACAATTGTTTTATTGTAAAAAATTGTTTTAGGAAAAATTTGATAAAGATTTTCTTGTAGGAAAATATTTGTTCCACATTTTACTTTTACGGATTTTTTTTATAGGAAAACTATTTTATTTAAATTTTTTATAAGAAAAACATTAAAAAATTTTTTCATAAAAAAATGTCCACAATAATAATTTTTAACAAATTTGTAATAAAAAATAATAACTCAAAATTTTCTAGTTTATACCATTTTTAATATTTTTTAATTTAATTTTTTTTTTTTTTTTAATGAGAAATAACTCGCTATTTTTTTGTATAGAAAGAAAATCTTAAGAATAAAAATCATTTTTTTATAAAAAAAATTTTTTTCTGGAATTATTTCTTATGAAGAAAAGTATTAAAAATCTTTAATTCAACATTTTTTTCTTCTTTTTATACATAAAAAAAAAAATTTAATATTTTATAAATTTTTATAGGAAACAATTTTAGAAAACGTAAACAATCAGTAACATTTTTTTTCTGATATAGATTGTCACAAAGTATTTTGTAGAAAAATTCTCCATAAAGTTTTTATTAAAAATATATAAATTTTTTTATAGAAAAAATTTAACACAAAATTGTTTGCAGAAATAAAATCAACAACATTTCTATAGAAAAAATTTGTCCCAGTTTTTTTTTAAAGAAATTAAAATTGTCAAAATTTTTTCTTTTTATGGATTTTTTTTTTTAATTTTTTATAAGATATTTTTGTATGTTTTTAAATTACTCTTATAATTTTGGGTTAATAAAAAAAATATTTCATTCAGAATATTGTCAGAAGTTAGTCGCAAAACTCTTTATAAGAAAGTAAATTATATATTTCTTCTTTACAGAATAAAATTTGTCACAAAAATTTTATTAAAAAATCATTTTTTCCAAAAACTATTTATAGAAAAAATTTTGTTTAGGAAAAAATTATTGACCAAAAATGTCAACATTTTTTACTAGAAAAAATATTGTCAAAAGTTTTTTTACTAAAGGAAACTAGTAACAAACACTTATGGAAAGAAATTTGTTACACAATTTTTTATATAAAAAGTTTTACAAAATATTTACAAAAAAATGTTACACAAAATTGTTCATAGCAAAAAATATGAAACCATTATTTTTTGGTAAATTTTTCCACAAAATTCTTTAAAGAATTTTTCAAAAAATTTGGATTTTTTTAGGAAACAATTTTTTCAAAAGTTTTTTATAGCAAAAAAAAAAAAACATTTTTTTATAAAAAAATGTCGATTTCCAAATATTTTTAGAAAAAAATTTTGTTACATTTTTTTTAAAGAAAAATTGGTCACAAACATTTTATTCTTTCAAAAATATTTTTTATAAAATATGTCATATTTTTTTAGATACTATTTTATAAAAAAATGTTTTTTTATAGAAAAAAAATTTGTCATAAATATTTTTTTATAGAAAAAATTTGTATATTTTTTATAGAAAAAATTTGTGTATCTTTTATAGAAAAAATTTCATAAATAATTTTTTACAGAAAAAATTTGTCATAAATATTTTTTTATAGAAAAAAATTTATCATAAATATTTTTTTATAGAAAAAAATTTATCATAAATATTTTTTTATAGAAAAAAAAAATTGTCATAAATATTTTTTTATAGAAAAAAAAATTTCATAAATATTTTTTTATAGAAAAAAAAAAAATTTGTCATAAATATTTTTTTTATAGAAAAAAAAAAAAAAATTTGTCATAAATATTTTTTTGTAGAAAAAAAAATTTGTCATAAATATTTTTTTTATAGAAAAAAAAATTTGTCAAATAATTTTTTACAGAAAAAAATTTGTCATAAATATCTTTTTATAGAAAGAATTTGTCATAAATATTTTTTTATAGAAAAAATTGTCATAAATAATTTTTTACAGAAAAAAATTCGTCATAAATATTTTTTTATAGAAAAAATTTGTCATAAATATTTTTTTATAGAAAAAATTTGTCACAAATATTTTTTTATAGAAAAAAAAAATTTGTCATAAATATTTTTGTATAGAAAAAAAAAATTTGTCATAAATATTTTTTTATAGAAAAAATTTGTCATAAATAATTTTTTACAGAAAAAAAATCGTCATAAATAATTTTTTATAGAAAAAAATTTGTCATAAATATTTTTGTATAGAAAAAATTTGTCATAAATATTTTTTTATAGAAAAAAAAATTTCATAAATATTTTTTTATAGAAAAAAAAAAAAATTTGTAATAAATATTTTTTAAACAAAAAGTTCACTACTTTTTATAATAAAAGTTTTATCAAAGATATATTTTTGCAGAAAAAATTGTCATAGATGTAATTATAGAAAAAATTTCGTCACAAAATTTTGTTGTGGAAGCAACAATTTTTTTTGTTTTTGTTGAAAAAGAAATTGGCGGACAATTTTTTATTTAAAAAATTATGAAAAATTTTGCTCAAAAAATTTTTCACAATTTTTTCCCATAATATTTGTCCGACAATTTTTTTTTATAGAAAAATTAAGAAAAAAAATTGTCCAGCTTTTTATTTAAATAATTTTCATCGAAAATTTTTTTGTAGAAAAGAAAAATTTTTTTGTCACAAAATATTGTTTTAAAAATATAAAATATTGTCTTTTATTGTCTCAAATTTTCATTAAAATACGAGTATTTTGCATTGTTGTTTCAAATTTTACTTTTCTTTTTAATTTCGTCTCAAATTTTCTTTAAGATTTTGTAATTTTTCTTAAAAAAAAAGATCTACTTAAATTTTCTGTTAAAAACTTTGCACAATTTTTTTCTTAACTCTTTTTCTATTTTTTTTTTTTTTTTTTTAGAAAAGATTTAAGAATTCAACTATTTCTCCACCTCATCTAACAATATCCTTTCCTATTCTCTTATTCACCCCACTGTGCCAAATCATATATCAACGTTAACAACACAGCGACATCAACACTGGAACAGCAACACTATCATTAACATAATCATTACATTCTATACATGCATCCAAACATAACAACGACACACATTCTCCTCCAGTGAGTTTCGATAAAGAAAAAATCTCACACAAAAGAGCTATCAGCAGCAATATCAGCAGGAATGTTGGTTGTACATTGAATGTCTGTCTGTCTTTACTTTGGTATGTGAATATTAATAAAAAAAAATTGTTTCTGTTTTTCTTCCTTCAATTTCATCTTATATTCCTGCTGTTAGTTGTTGCTGATGCTTTTTGACCAAAAGGAACTTGAGCTATTTTTAGTGTTAGATACATTTGGATGATTTTGCTGCGTGAGATCATGTATGAATGTCAGTATGTAAGTGAGTGTACGTATATGGAATTTCTTGACTCTTTAATGGCCCACACTGTTTGAGTCATGAATGTGCAACTGCAACATTACGTTTTTACAGTAGAATTCTTTCTTTAATTCCAGTAGCATTTTACGATGACCATTTACGATGTCTTAAGAATGTTTAATGTTTAAACTGCTAAAGATTTCTCTTTATTTTTTTTTTCTTGATCTTTACATTTCATCATTTGTTTGTGTTAAAGATGTTGCTGGCTACCTGGCTGGTTGGTTAGTTAGTTGAGGTTGTGGCAAAGATGCTACTAGTATTTAGTATTTTTATGGTTTAGATGTCTTCTCTTTTCGATATATTTAGCAATTTTTATTTAGTTACCAACTGCCATGCTAGGTATTTGAAGTTATTTTAAGCTTTTTAGAATTGTTTCCCTTTTTCTATTTTTATGCGCTTTGTCTTTATTTTAATCATTCTCATCAGCATTATTATTTGATATTAAGAAAAAATTCTTGTAAATTGTTATGAAAATAAAATTATAGTTATTTTATGGTTTCCCTTTTTTCTTTAGCATTTAGATAGACATACATATGAAAAAATGAAAATGAAGTTTAAGGAATTTTTTAATAGTTATAGATAGACATATGTAATTACGATCTGTCTTGGTTGATTAGTTTATTTTTATGCGTTTCTTTATATAGAAATATTGATGGTAATTATAGCTTTAGAAAATTTATTTTATTGTTATAATTGCAATTTATACAAGTTTTTTGTTTTTTTATTTTAGATAAGACAGAAATAGAATATGGTTATGGTTTAAATAAGGCAAAACTGAAAATAATTGAAATTGTTTGTCATAACTATTTTTAAAAGAGATATTTTTAGAAACAGAAATATTTGGTTGTAGAAAAATGTTTATTAGTTGTTTAATATTAATAGGAGCTACTTAAAAGACTGAACTACTTTTGCCTAATTAACATTTTTAATATTTCGTAAAATTCTGTTGACTTGTAAATTCTATATGAAGGGTTTTTACAAACATATGCTGCATGGTAACCTAAAAATCATCTGCCAGAAATCGGAGCAAAACGCTGCTAAACATGCCTCATGTCTCATATGGGACTTTTGGCCAATTTTTACCTAAATATTCTTGTCATAGATGTAATTGAGGTTGCCAGTATTAAGTAGTGTTTTAACTTGACATTCCGAAATATTCAACTTGATTTGAAATAAATTAATTGGACTATTACCACTTAACACAAAAAGTAATCAAATTACATATGAGCCACTATCAAAATATTTTTGATTTAGACCTTCAAAATGCAAAATGCATTTTGATACAAGTATTCCGTTTTTAACTATCTACAACATTTGACTTAAATTTATGGCCCGATCAATTATATTTATTGCCGTTTCTATATCTCTATATGCAAGATTTGTACAAATTACAATTTGCTATATAAAAATACTAAAACAAAAAGTGCAATTTTTGTTTAATTAACTACGAAAAGGAGAGCTTATGTTTCTGTAATAAAAACAAATTCGTTTAAATTTTAATTCTATTTGAATAACTGTAAAAGTTATGTGGTGATACGATATATACCAATATACAGGTTTTAAACGATTTTACTTCCAAAAAAGTCAAAAATAGACACCTATTATTTTTTGCGTACAGTCCGTCAGCCCTTTGGGCTGCGCAATTATGAATCAGTCACTTGACTTAATTATACATTTTATTCAATATCTGCGTCCTATGAGGGTACTGCTCCCCTGCCCCTATCGACAAAATAAGTGATCCATTTTATGTTTTTGGTTCGCAGGATGCTTTTGTAAAAATATATTGCTTCACGTGAACCAACCCCCTTTATTTTTGTTTTGAGTTTGAGTTGTTTGTAGTTTATCAAAAGAGTGGGTTCTATAAAGGCTGAAGAATTTTGTGTTAAGATATGTGATATTTAATATATTCTATCTATGGGGGTATAGCTCCTCCTCTGTCCACCCAGCTCACTTTTATTTTGAAATTTATAGTTTTCCATTATAGTGGCTTTAACCACGTTCTTTAGTTACGCGATATTTAATATGTGCATCATATGGGGGTATTGCTCGCCCTGTGCCTATCCCCTTTATTTTAATTTTCAAAGGTTTAGTTTATCACAAGAGTAACTCCTACCAAGTTTGAACATTCTCATTATAACAGTTCTTAAGATATGCGATATTAAACATTGGCGTCCTATGGGGTGAGGGTACCACTCCCCCTACAGCTATCTTACTTCAATTTTGGTGCTCAGAAGATCCTACCACAAAAAAATTCAAGAAAATGGGTGCAGCGGCTCTTAACATATCCGAAACTTAATATTATTATCCTATGGAGGGTACCACTTCCCCTGCGCCTATCGAAAAAATAAGTAGCCTATTTTATTTTTGGGGCTCATGTGATGTTACTGTAAAAATTTGAGGAAAATCAGGAGGAAAATCGGTTCAGTCGTTTAGGAGTCTATAAGCCAATAAACTGATAAACATATTATATTTATATATATATAGATATATAGATTGTATATGATATGTTTTTTATGGTAATGCCGCAAAATCCTCCTATCTCAATTAAAAACGTTATATCACCAAACACTCAGAGCCAATACATATGCTTACCGAACAACACCAATACAAATACTTTTAATAGAATCTGGTCTTCCATCCATCGAACAAAAAATTTCCGAATCAATTAGCCGACTACTACCTAAGCTGTTATCATATCATAATTCTATTATAGATAACGATTTTACTAAGGTCTTATCTTTAAGAGAAAATAACACCTTACTCAATTTCCGACTGACAGCATCTCTTTACTAAAGCGTCAAAAGGTAAAGACAATGTAGCTTACGCAGTTGTTGATCAAAACAGTAACACCTTATAAACAAAAATCCTAATAGACCACAGTTCAATATATACTGCAGAAGTAGCGGGTATTTTACAAGCTATCTTTATAGCTACTAAAGCTCAGAAAAACTCTCTCTGTCAGCCTGTATGTAATAATGGCGATAAATAACCTGGGAAATAAAAACTGGAGATCTGTTAACAAAATACGTGACTTATTAATTAGTTACAAAAATAAAATTAAAATATTTTGGATACCAAGACACGCAAAGATACAAGGCAATTTATTTGCTGACTCAGCAGCAAAAGAAGCATATTAATGCTCATTAATTAAAGATCCCTTAACTGAAAGACTTGACATTCGCAATATTATAATCAATAAATTAAGAAATCTGCGGATTACAAATTTAAAAGGCTACCATCATCCCCACTATTCACAAATTAATTCAAAAATAAAATTTCCCATATATCCAAATGGTATTGACAAAAACATATTAAAAATATTTTCACATTTGCGAAATTTAATAAACCCTAATTCAAACAGCAACTGTATATTCTGTGGATCAACAAACAGCTTAAAACACCTTTTATTAAATTGCCCCAATTTAACAAGTTCTCAAATTAAATACCTTAATAACAATGGTCTCAATTTACTCAAGGAACCGTCTATCAATAATATAAATGCTATTTTTAACTTTATTTCTCAATTAAACATAAAAATTTAATTCAATATTTTATATCAGCTGATAGCCATAGTAGCTAATGCTAGAATTATGTAACATATTAAACTTATATTCATATAATATTAATATCATAAAAATAAATAAATAAATATTAACAGGATTTATTTTTCCGCTAAAATTTAGTATTTTTGAAAAACAAATATTGAAGTTCTTCTTCTTTATAAGATCAAAAAACATTCGGGATTTTCCAGGAAATTTGCAATTTTTCATGTCGCGCTTTCCCACAAAATTTGTCCGGGATTGTGTGAATTTAAACAAAAACTCATATATTTTAGCAACTTCTTAAAGAAAATTAAACTAAAAATCAAGTTTGGTAATAAAGGGTGATTCAAGTAGAAATAGTTTTTTCAATAGCCTTTTTTTTGACAGATCACGTGTGAGTCGTATCATGCTGTCATGTTATTTTTGTTTAGTATTGTTTGGCATTTCATAATGGAAAGACTTACGCCTGAACAACGTTTACAAATCATTCAACTTTATTACGAAAATTCACGTTCTGTGAGAAATGTGTTTCGTGCACTTCGCTCAACTTATGGTCAACATAATCGGCCTACTGAGCGTACTATTCGCAACACTATCACCCATTTTGAGACCGTGCATTCAATATTGGATAATATTCGACCGAATAGACCACGTCCAGCACGCTGTGAAAAAAATATAGCGGCCGTAGCTGAGAGTGTACACGAAGACCGTAGAGAAATTAAATTGAAAGCGTACAAAATACAGCTTATGCAACAACTGAAGTCGCTCGACCTTCCCAAGCGACATCGCTTCGCTCTATAGGCTCTTGAAAAGTCCCAAGGAGATCCGAAGTTTTCGAGGCAAATTTTGTTCAGTGATGAGGCCCATTTCTGGCAAACAAAGAAAATTGCCGCATTTGGGACGAAGAGCAACCTGAAGAGATTCAAGAACTGCCACTTCATCCCACTTCGATTCAGGCCTTGGAGGAAAACATCACACGTGTCATTCGCCAGTTACCAGTCGAAATGCTCGAACGAGTCATCGAAAGTTGGACTCAACGTATGGACCATCTGCGACGTAGCAACGGCCAACATTTGATTGACATAATCTTCAAAAATAAATACCAAAGAATGTTCTTTCAAATGATAATAAACATTCCACATTAAATTTTAATTTTCTGTGTTTTTTTCTTTAAAAAAGTAGGGAATCTCGAAATGAATCACCCTATATATCTTAACAACAATTTCAATTTTATGTAAATTTTATGGGATAACTTTATGCAATGAAGTGAATTAAGCATCTTAATAAAATGTCAGCTCTAGAAAGCAGCAAGTGAAAAAGTATAACTGATTGACAGTACTATAGACAACGTATAGAATTTGTCTCATAGAAACTTTATAAAACATTAAGAAATCAATAATTATTTACATAATCCAAAATTCTTTTTTGCGATCTACATTTAAATGTACCTAAAATTATGCAATTTTAATTGTAAATTTTTATTTATAACATATTGACCAAATTTCAACTTCCTACAACAATTGAAGCAGGATGCCAGAAGGCCACTTATTTGGACAATCCCAGAACAAATGTTAATTTTTTTCTTCACCAATATTAATGATATATAAATTAAAGAAAAATTAATGTATTGATATTTTCTCCTTTAATTTTAATAATAAAAATTTTGTTTCGTCTACAATAACATTTTTTGGTAAATCTATGAAATTCAAGTTTATTTATTTTTATTTAGCTAAAATTAATAGTGAAGACAAAAAACAAAAAAAAATCTTAAAAATATCAACAATATAAATGACAGTGTAACATCCTGTTTCAATTATCGTTGGAATTTGAATTCGTTTTTGTACTTCAGAATTTGTCTTTGTACAAATCTGTTGTAAATATTTTTCTAAAATTTTGGTTTTTTGAATTAACCATATCGGTCCATAAACAACCGAGTTGTAGGCAAAAATTTAAAGAAGAAACTATTAAAAATATACACACGCAAACGTATACATATAAAAAGTATTGCAATTACATTACATTTACGGTAGAGTAATAAAGCCTTTAAAATCGTGAAAGAAATCGCAAAATTTTTGACATTTTAAAATAATAAAACAGTTTAGTAAAAACTTTTTTAGAAAATATATTTCCTTAATTAAAAACTCTATACTTATTATTGTTGTGGCAGTACGAAATATGAGCCAAATCAGAAGACCTATGATCATTTCATATTTGAAGACTAATGGAATTCATGATTTACCTTTTTTTTTAATTTATTATAGTAGTAAAATCATACATAATACATTAAAAATAAAAATCGCTCAATTTACAGAAATGAAATATCTTAATTCTAAAACATAAAAAAATTACACAGAGGAAAGCTAAGCACTGATAAGTAAATAAACATAAAGAAAATTGACGAAGGTAAATACTACTAATAAAAAAGAATCTTCTTATCATAATAAATTATATGTAATCATTTATCATTTTTCAGGATAAGAAAGGATGAAGTTAATTTTTTAATTTTATAGATGCTCTTGCTCCAAGAAGATGTGCATTTTCATGATTTACTTCTGAAGAGTTTTTTTTCAATAACACCAAAAATCTGATTAGGCACACAAAAGTTATTAAATCTTATAATTTGCTTATTTTTGGCAAAAATGACCGTTGTGTCCAAATTTATGAACCGTGTGCCCTATGATGCACACTAAGGGGTAAATTCTATGTTGTAAACTTTATTGAAATCGAGGAGTGCCAAAATCTAACTTTTATAGAAATTTTTTGATATATTCAAAATTAAATACATTAGAGGTTGATTAGCACTATCTTAGATATTATTGAACTGAGGCCAAAGCAGAAAATCCCAGCAAAAGCTTTTTGGTTTTGGCAACTACTTATTAAAGAAGTTTCTTGGTAATGAGGCGTCATTAATATTTGCCTACTCTGTATTACATAAATAAGTACTCAATAGTATAATAACAATCACGTGCATGAGTTGGCTAGAGCGCTGGATTCTGGTTGTTGGTTCAATCCCATTCTGATGCTATAAGTTTTCTGTAACAAAATTTCTAAAAACATATATTGATACTAAGAGAGTTTTTGTTACTAAGAAAATTAAATGCGAGATGGTGTACTGAGTAAAACGTTAGTTATTAAAAACGAATGGTTAATTTGTGTCCAAGTTCAAATCTCACTGACGCCAAAATTTTTTAGGTACATAGGTACATGTTTTTGAGTAACCCTAGAGTCTAAAAATAACTACATGAATTTGTGGACAACTCGAAGAGAAATAATTAGTTATTCAGGCAAAAAATAAGTAGTTTATTTTTGTTTCCATTTATACCTGCTAGACTTACCATGAAAACAAAATTTTTGCTTGGATGTTAGACATAAACGGAACTCTTTACTAGTACTCGTGTTTATCAGTAACAATTTTGAAGCTCTTGTATGTCCATTCTATATGATCATATATTAGTTTCAAACTTTTCTGAACGAAGATGTTTAATTTATAAAATATATTTCATTTGATATACATAATAACTTCATCATTAAAAACAAGCAAGAAAGATATAGTCGGTCAAGCCCGACCATATGATACCCCACACCAATGTGCAGGGGTCTTTTATTTTGCGGAGCGGTCTTATATTAGACATGTGTACAATTGTGGACCGATACTTTTATTAGGTGTATAATAAAATATACGAATAAAGAATATTACGTTAATACTAATATTTATATGAATTTATGCACTTTAGGGTGATTCCCGAAAGTGGGCTTATATGAGAGCGATCCTCATAAAATTTGTCACTTAAATTTCTATTTATATAAAATTTATTTGTCTCGAATATAAACCTGGTACTAACATTTGTATGTGATTTATGTACGTTAAAATGATTTTTGGAAGAAGGTTCGGTCGGTCTGTAATTAACCCATATAGGGTTAATTATAGACCGATCTTCAGGAAATTTGCAAATTTCATTAAAATATTACTATATTTAATACATTTATGATCCCCTATTCCGGGAGGATATTTTTATGTGGGCTAGGTGAAATAATGGTTCTATTAAAACCAATTTCAATAGGCTTCGTCCTTGTCTCATGATGTCTCATGTGCGAAATTTCATGGAAATATCTTAAAAATTGCGACCTATACTTTGTGCACAAGATTTACACGGACAGTCAGCCAGCCGTCCAGCCAGCCAGACGGGCGGACATCATTAGATCGATTCAAAAAGTGATTCTGAGTCGATTGATATACTTTAGGGAGGGTGTTTGATGATTTTTCCTATCCGTTACAAACATCTGCACAAACGCAAATATAAAAATTCTTTATATTTCCTTTAAATCTCCTGATTTCAATTATATTATGGTAATTATCATTTTCATCGTAATATAGCATTTTCAAAGTTAAAAAAAAAAAAATACTTAAATCACCATCAGTAATTTCCATAACTTTATACTTATCTACTAGAGTTATTTATAAGTTCACCTATAAATAGAAATATACTTACACATAATTACCATTATCAGACATGTATTTTCTTTCATTCCTTTTTATGTTTGTGCATTTCAGTACTTCTTATATCTCACACCACCATAGGTGGTTGGGGTATTATGCGTTTGTGCTGATGTTTGTAACGCACACAGAAAAAATCATCAAACACCCACCTTAAAGTATACCAATCGACTCAGAATCACCTTTTGTGTCGATCTAACGATGTCCGTCCGTCCGTCCGTCTGGCTGGCTGTCCATGTAAACAAAGTACAGGTTCGTAATTTTAAAAATAATTCAATGAAATTTGGCACCTAGAACTTTCATGGCATAGGGACAAAGCCTATTGAAATTGGTCATGATCGATCCATTATTTCACCTAGCGCGCATATAAATGTCCTCCCAGAATAGGAGTTTAACGATCATAAATGCCTTAAATATAGCAATATTTTAATCAAATTCGTTGTAAGGAAGTTTTATTTAAGTATCAATCTTTATGCCAAATTTCATGAAGATTGGCCCATAATTAGCTCTCATATAAAACCCTCTTCCGAAAATCACTTTAACACAAATAAGTTTTATATAAGTTGAAATAACAGTGACAAATTTTATGAGGATCGTTCCATAATTTACCATAGCTCCCATATAAGCCCACTTTCGGGAGTAACCCTAAACTGCATAAATTCATATAAATGTTAGTATTAACGTAATATTCTTTATTCGTATATTTTATTTTACACTTAGTAAAAGTATCGCTTCACAATTGTTCACATTTCTAATATAAGACCCCTCCCCGAATTTTGATGAACATACACAATGGTGTGGAGTATCATACATATGGTCGGGCTTGACCGACTATATCTTTCTTACTTGTTTTTTATAATTTTTTGCTTCAATATTAAATTTCATTTATAGAAGACATTACACATTTTTAGCTACATTTTTTTTCTCCCAACTCATAATCATAATCATAATATTTTGCCAACATTAAAAAGCGAAACCATTTATAGTAAACCTTCTAAGTATTATTATCAACAGATGCTGAGGAAAATATGACAGCAACATTGGTGGTCGTCAGCATAAGTAATATTGGAAATTAAAGAATATTATAAGAAAAGTGTTCTTAAGCAATAAACGTTTGTAGCATTGTTAATACTCAAGGGAAGTAGAATTTAAGTGCGTGTACTGTTTTTAGGTACCATTTAAACACTCTATGCTACTTTGGCTATGAAATAATTTGAGCATATACAAATACCCTAAATCCAGTTTGTTTCTTCTTTAAGTTAGTAATATGAAATTCTTTTTGTCTGTTCTCATGCCATTTTATGTGTCTGCCTTTTATAGACAAAAGGCCAATCATTACATTTATTATGAGTATTACATCTTTGATGTTCTGCTTCATTAAAAATTCAGTCAATTATAATAATTTTATGCGTGTAACAAGTAAAACTGAATAAGAAGCTTAAGAAAATCATTGGAAAGGGAACCACTAAGTAATGCAAACCAATAACAATTACTAGAAAAAAAGTAATAATTTTTCATTTTAGTCAAAGTTTAATAACAAGTGAAGGAACTTCTGAAATTATGTTTAAATATTTTATTTTCTTAAAATTGATTTCATTCAATTTATTTTTCGAAGTTTGTTACATTTTTCTCTTACATTTGCTTTGTTTCCTTTTTTTTCATAAATTGTGAAAAAAAAAATAAATGATTTGATCGCAATTTATTTTGTTGTTGTTTGCTTGTTAGTCAGCAGGAAATCGAAATAAGCTGGCAAAGATTGCAATTGAATAATGAAAGATGAATGCTATTATCAGTTTTTATTGTAAAGAAGAATTTTTTTTAAGATGCAATAAAATTTTGTGCTTTAGATGATTTTGTTTGAAAGCTAAAATCATTTAAAGTGTATAAAAAAAGGATTATTTTATGATAATCTAATTGATTTTTTATATATGAGTAATTCCATTTTAAATTTAAAAAATGTTGACCTTTGGTTACCGATTAAAAAAAAAATTGGAACATGTGTAGGATAAAGGGGCATGTAAAATGAATTGTTCTCATTTTTATTTTGAGAACTGTGGCAACTATATAGCTTTGAAGGTGATTAATATATTTATTGAAGTGGCCATAACTTTTGTTATATAAAAGATATCAAAAACTTTTTTTTGTAGTGGATTTGTCGAAGCTTTTATTTTAAGATGCCATATAAAATTTTTTAAAATATTTTTATTAACATATTTTTTTGTAAGAATTTTCTTTAGTGACGTGTATCTAAAAAAGTCCATCTTTAATTTTTTTTTTATATTTTTTTAGTGGGAAACCTTATCGGTATACTTGCTATACAGAAAATTTCAAGGAGGTCAATATTTTTAAATTCAAAATGGAATTACTCATGTAATAATTATATTTATATATTTTTCTTTGTTCAAATTATATTGAAAATCTACAGTTTGCTTCAATAAATTAGCTTCATTTCTTAATCCTAAATTCAGTTTTTATTGAATTTTATGTCCAAGTCGCTTTAATTACTGTTTACATTAATTACCTTTTATCGTTATTAAAATATATTAAATTTACCTGGAAGTAGAAATAAAACATAAAAATTAATTAGTTTATTAATTTAAATATATACTTAAATATTATTATAGTAATCAGAAACAAATTGCAACACTAAAAGAAAAATATTGTGAAAAATGTGTTGCAAATTTTGTAGAAATAATTATTCCAATTACGGGATACATTTTAGTTTTATTTAATTACATCTAAAATTTATTCCATGGAGGACCAACATAAATATGCTTGTCCAAAGATATTTTATGTTATTTAATTGCCTAGATAAGAGCTAGAGAAAATATTTCACTTATGTTTTATTGAGGAGAATTTTACAATAAAAATGTGGCTGTAATTAGGTATCAAACTTGCCGCATTTAGCCCTTAGAAGTTTTGAAAGTTGAACAATTTTCTATTTATCATTTATAATTTTTTGCTTAAAACAGAGATTCAATAAATGGCAATAATAACAAAAGTCATCTTATTCTTGCAGATTGTTCATTGATTGAATAAACGCCCTCATTTCGGACTAATAAAAACAATTCGTTCAGTCAAACAGCTCAGAATAAAAATGAATAACTGAACAAAAAGAATGAACTTGTTCACTTATTTCTTCAGAACAAAAAGGAACAATCAGTAAAATGAACGATTAAGCCCAAGACTAAAAAATATTAACTTATTTTTAGGGACTTGTTTGAAAGCTATATTTGCTTTTGCAATTGAAAATTTTTTTGTTCAGTGCTTTTTTTTTGTGTAGAGCACTACACACATACATCGCCTTCCACTTCTACAATGCCAATTTATGATATTCCAAAAAGACGCTTAAACAGATTTTCTGCATATCCAACGACGGTGTACATATTTTGTTGCAAGACATTAGTTCCACGACCAGTTTATTTATATGAATCATTTCATCTAGTTATTGTTATACTATTATTCTCAACCCAATGTTTTATGGTAGTAATTAACGGGAAATTAATTACCGGAAAAGCAGGAAAAAAATAATTGAATTGTCAAAAATGGCACAATTGTGCCACAAATTCTATCACCGATGTGAATAATGTCCGCTTCACAAACTGTAACTCGGTACAGTTATGTGAGGCGTAACCACTAACCAATGCGAATTTAAAACGCTAAACACTCGAAGGTTAATAAACACGAACGGCTTGATTACTCTTAAACGATGATGGCTATTGTGCGCGAGATGCTTCCCAACCAGTGTTGCCACTGAAAAAAATTCCATCCTGCCACAATTTTCGAAAGAATCTACCATAATCGATAAAAACCTATCAGAGCTTAATTTTGAAGTTGTAGGAAAACCACCCCAATAATTAACGACTTGAAAGTTTTAGAGAAAACTGAAATTCGTTCTTTACTCCCTACCAGTGATAGAAAATTGTAGATCTTGTAGATTTTATATAGCAGCGGAATTATTTGAAATTATATTAAAAACAAACTTGCTTATATAGCATTTATCGATCAACATGTTTATCCCAAAATATACAAATTAATAAATTCATAAGTTCAAAGGCGAATACAGTTTTGTTAAATTTGGGAAAATACTGCCAAATATTCTAAAAAATAAACCTTTTTAGGAAACATTTTTTTTCAGAAATTTTAACTCCTACGAAGAGCATAGGCCCTTAACAAGATTATTCCAATATAATCGATCTGATGCACAATGTTTTATTTCATTCCAACTTAGATGAATGAATGCCTTGCGGATTCAAGTCTATGGCTTGTTTTGCAATATCTGTCGATGGGTTCCATTTGAGTTAAACAGATTTAGCTTTGTATTTCTTTGCTTTAGCTTTGTATGTACGATAAATTCCACACCTGCTTAAGTTGTCCGAATGCTTGCCTTGCTTTGTTTATGCGGCTTGACTGGACAAAAATCCAGTATACTTCCTACATAACACAATCAATCAATCTCATCAAGCCATTGATTCTGCACTGACAGTCTTTGCTCATTATTAGAGTTTATTCTCATTGTTTTAGTTTTACCAATGTTAATTTTGCCAACATTAATGTCACTATTTTTTATTCTGAAATCTACTTCAGTATCATTCTTAATTGAAACCAGTAAAACATTAAGTTTTCTTTAATGAAGATATGCTAAATGTAACCCTTCTGATTTTAGCTCATTCATATTATAAATTAGGGAAAGGAAAGGAATATAAAAATGAAAAGTAGTAATTAACTTTTTTGTATACGTTTTTTTTGTAAGAAATGCGGCTCGCATTTTATTTACTCTATAAAGGCAGAATATGAAATATAGTTCCAAGCCATCAAATGGATAGACATCAGGTTTTACTAAGTATTTTTGAAATTCTTTTAATTGATTAGTTTTAGTCGATTAGACACAGAATCTCCAATAAAACGACAAATCTATAATAAAATTCTCAGTTAAAATATTTCTACCACAATTAGAGATAACTTTTTTTGTCTTCACATATACACAGAAAAAATAAAAAAATGGATTTTAGTTATGGAATTGCTTATATTGATTAATTTTTTGTTTGATTTTGCTCCAATCAAAAAAATTTGTATTATTAATTAAGTGGAAATTATTGATTTTTTTTTTATGAATTTTAATTAATTTGTTTATTAGACCGATGATAAATATTATTAAAACTTTGCTTAAAACTAAAAAAAATGTACTTATTAATTAGATTTAAAAATTAATAAATTTTGCATTGATGCACAAAAATGCTTTCATAGAAAAAAACATACCAATTTCATTTAAATTATTTATTGGAAAATTATAAACATTTTAAAACTACAAAAAATATTAAATGTAGATGAAATGTATATAATTGCGGTGATGCTCAGAATGTATTATTTATTTTATCCCACCAGTTTACTTGGTGGCAATTTACCCCTTTTAGACAGTAAGCATGATGATAATCTTCACTTTATGTCAATGACAATAACTCGAAAAAAGTAGAAAGCAATCGCCACTTTCACAAATACGAGGTGGCTTTTTTTTGCAGACACAATCTCCTCCACGGCTAGAAAGTTGCGCTTTCGTGCACACAATCATTTTACTGCTTTTTTCGACTTCTTCTCGTTTACCAATGGGTTAATAAAGTGGCAATTGCCATTATTTATTTTTATTGGGGAGTGAGCCTATTAGGTAGGCAATTGTCACTAAATCAACTGCTGGGTTTAGTAGGGATATACTTATGATTAGGTCGCGAAAAAATTAATCATACTCTAAAGCGGTCGCTCCAACAAAGAGCTTTATATATCACTAAGGTTCTATGTAATATTTAGAGGCAATGTCTTATTTTGGAGATTAAACGACAGATTGCTAAAACAAATCTGTAAATTAATCAAAACATAATATTTAAACAGCTAATAGTTTCGATATTATTTCGGGGATTGGTATAGCCCATTGACTTCCTGTATAAGTCACGGGAAGAACTATAGAATGCATAAAAAATTCACCAAACGTATATGAAATTGCACTTACTTAAGCCTTAAAGAAATCTATGTATATGTAACGTCATGATTGTTATTTTAAATATTATTTACAATCTGCATTTCGGGAGCAATAAACTTCAGGAAATCAAAAGTCATTAATATTTTATATAAAGTTGTGTTCGCCTTTTTTAAAATTATTTAAATAAATTTGTTCAAACGTTTTAAATTTTCGACAAGCAAATATAACATTTTTTTGAAAAGTAATTTAATTAAATTTTACAATAAAAATAATTAATAAATTAGTTGATAAATTTTATAGAATATATTTTTTTTGTGTACAAATTTCCACTAAAATATAAAATTTGTTGTAATTATTAACTATATTTTTTTTATTTATTTAAAAAATCAAATTCTTTGTTTAAATCTATCAAAATTCGATTCAGCCTACCATCCTACCAAAGGAAAAAAATTCTAACACATTTTATAGAAAAAGCCCAAAATGCAAGGTTGTTCCCAACCGAGAGCAGTTTTATGAATGAACATTTAATTTATTTAATCCAAATATTATTATGTCTAACTGATGTTTTACATCCCATTTTCACTTAACAGAGTATGTAAGATTTTTCTGTCAGAGAGTGTCAAATTCACTCTCTGAGAGAATTATCTCACGTGTAGACAGAAATATTAGTGTTATAAGAAGTATTATGAGACTGTTGTGATGAGATTTTTCTAAACAACTGTTTTGTAAGATGAACTGTCAAAAAATACACATATACGAAAGTTTGTTTGTGTGTATGCATGTGTATTTTGGAAATTACTAAACAATTCTTGAAAACGCGTCGAAGAAGTGAAAATTTCCGTTAAAACAAAATCGAAGTTTAAAAAATTGTTTTTGTTTACCATACATTTCTAAAATGGAATTTACCGTTTTTAAAAGAGAGAGAAACGCATTAAAGTTCTCACGTTTATTACATTTTAAAAATATATGGTAAACAAAAACAATTTTTTAAACTTTGTTTTTGTTTTAATGGAAAATTTCACTTCTTCGACGCTTTTTCAAGAATAGACACCAATGTTTTGTGTAAAATTGTTTCCTTTTAATGATTGTTTTACATTTTAAAAATAATGTTTACAAAAAAAAAAAAAGTGCGAATTTCTTAAATAAAAAAGACATGTTTACTCTGTAACTTATTGAAAATAATGATATCTTACAGGATTTATTAGAATACATGTACCCCTTATTTAAGATTTAACATAATATAAACGAAATGGTTACTCTTTTCTGCCGGCGTCATCTCACATATCATATGAGCGTTAATTGTAGTTGTAGACCTGGTTAGAGAATATTGTCATCTTTAGATTAGATTTTTACTGGATGCCACACACATTGTTATCTATAGATAACATGTATCTGTCATAATGTAAAATAAAAAATGACAGTTTTTGTTCGCTTTGTAACGGATTCGTCCATTTTACAATTATTTACATTTTAAATGATAACTTATAGAAAATTCTATAACACTTTTTTTCTCAGTGTAAGAGACAGCATTTATTGTGAAAAATATCTAAAGTCATTAAAAATTCCATTGCATTCTGCTCTATTCTACATACACTATTCTATTCCCAATTTTTGTTTACGTTCACCCAAGTAATTATCATTCAAAAAGATCTCCATATACACAAAACTATAATTTCACTTTCTGTTCTTCAGTAAACTTAACAACAGGCAGCAATAAATTTCATTCTTAAAACGCCTCAAATGCTTAAGACTTTATATTTATACCAAAAAGAAAAGATGTGAAAGAATCTCAAAATAAGCACTACAGGTTTATCATTGTACTCGTACAAGAACTCATGCTGCCAAAGACTATATTAGTTTATTTATATATTTTTAAATAAATTATAAATCGCCATAAGCAAAACAAACTAAGACTATAAATGGCCCAAAGTCACGATTTAAAGATTTAACATAAAAATAAATAATTGCAGAATTTATTTTTGAATATTATTTACATACTTTTATTATATTAACATGATTGAGGGTTGGTAGGTTGGTAAGCATTGTTGTTGCACTTGCTAAAAAGAAACATATGCAGTTTGTATGGAAGAAAGAAAAAAATTTGGTTTAAAATTTTTTAAACGTTTTAGCCATTTTTAATATGCGCGCCTTAAATTTCATTCACTTTTATTTTTAAACATTGAAATTCTTTTTGTAGACCAACTTAACTATTAAACTATTGCAAATTTAATTTTTTTTCTCCACAAAAAGAAAAAAAAATAAATACCTTAAGAGTGTTTTAAGAAAAGCCTTACTTTATAAACTTGGCTGAAATATTAATGTTTTAAACGTTTAAATATTTTGTTATATTTGACACCAACAGTACGAAATACCTCTAAAGCTTTTGCAGTATTCATTTTAGTAAATTTTTTACTGGTTTCATTTCTCATGGTGTTTTTTATTTGATATGCATGTAAATATTTCTTTCTTTTTTTACTTGAATCTCATGTAAATTTTGAATAGCTTTAAATAATTTTATTTTCAATAAATCCCAAATAAAACACACATTTTTTTAATAGCAATTTTGATACACTACACCCTACACATGCGTAGGTGGTTTGTTAAGTAGCTGGTTTTTTTCCCAATTAAATTTATAATTTGTCTTTTTTTATTATGATTATGATTTAAGATTATGATTTAAGTTTGAACAAATATCATTTATTAGCTTGTATATAACAATATATTTGGTTTAGTTAACATAGATAAAGTTTTATTTATATATCATGAGAGACAGAGCGAAAATTTAACCTTAATTGATCAATAAACTTTAAATGAACACTTTTATCATTATCATAGCAGGGTTAATTCTGTAAAGAAGAAAACACATTGTTTATATTGAACAAATTTGTAACAAATTAATTGATTTATATTTAGGAGTTTTGTAATATAATAAGTAATTGCTTGATTATTTTTAATTATATATGGTTCTCATTAAACTGTGAATAACTATTTTGTTGTAATAATTCCGCTAGTGTTAAAAGTTCTAACAAACTAATTTTATAGTTTAGGCTATAGAACCTTTTTTAGACTAGACTATTTTATGGTCTAGTCTATAGACTAAAGACTATTTTACAGTAGACTATAGGCTATTTTATAATATTGACTATAGGCTATTTTATAGTCTTGACTATAGACTATTTTATAGTCTTGACTATAGACTATTTTATAGTCTAGATTATAGACCATCTTATAGTCTACATTACAGATTATCTTATAGTCTACATTATAGACTATTTTATAGTCTTGACTATAGACTATTTTATAGTCTAGATTATAGACTATTTTATAGTCTAGACTATAGACTATTTTATAGTCTAGACTATAGACTATTTTATAGTCTAGACTATAGACTATTTTATAGTCTAGACTATAGACTATTTTATAGTCTAGACTATAGACTATTTTATAGTCTAGACTATAGACTATTTTATAGTCTAGACTATAGACTATTTTATAGTCTAGACTATAGACTATTTTATAGTCTAGACTATAGACTATTTTGTAGTCTAGACTATAGACTATTTTATAGTCTAGACTATAGACTATTTTATAGTCTAGACTATAGACCATTTTATAGTCTAGACTATAGACTATTTTATAGTCTAGACTATAGACTATTTTATAGTCTAGACTATAGACTATTTTATAGTCTAGACTATAGACTATTTTATAGTCTAGACTATAGACTATTTTATAGTCTAGACTATACACTATTTTATAGTCTAGACTATAGACTATAGACTATTTTATAGTGAGGATTATAGACTATTTCATAGTCTAGGTTATAGAACATTTTATAGTTTAGTCTATATACTATTTTTTAGTCTATACTATAGACTACTTTATAGTCTAGACTTTGGACTATTTTATGGTCTAAATTATAGACAATTTTATAGTGAAGATTATAGATTATTTTACAGTCTGGACTATAGAACATTTTATAGTTTAGTCTATAGACTATAGACCATTTTATAGTCTAAACTATAGACTATTTTATAGCATAGACTATAAAACATTTTATAGTTTAGTCTATAGACTATAGACAATTTTATAGTCTAGATTGTAGACTATTTTATAGTCTAGACTTTGGACTATTCTATAGTGAAGATTATAGACTATTTTATAGTCTAGACTAGAGAACATTTTACAGTTTAGTCTATAGACTATAGGCAATTTTATAGTTTAGACTGTGGATTATTTTATAGTCTAGACAATAGACTATTTTATAGTCTATGCTATAGTCTATTTTATAGTGAAGATTAGGACTATTTTGTTGTCTAGAATGAAGACTATTTTATTGGCTAGACTATAGTCTATCTTATAGTCTACACTATAGTATCTTTTATATTCTAGGCTATATACTATATAATAGTCTGGATTATAAACTAATGTATAGTCTAGATTATGGCACAATTAACAACTATTTTTCAAGACTCCATGTATAAAAAAAAAATTGGCTAAAAATCCTTCTCCAAACTGTTGTTAATTTGTTAGGTAAACCTTGGTTATAGACTACAGACTATTTTATAGTTTAGAATATTGACTATTTGATACTGTAGAATAGAGACTATTTTATAGTTCAGACTATAAACTATTTTATAGTCTAGGCTATAGACTATTTTATAGACTAGGCTATTTGATAATCTCGACTATAGAGTAAATTAATATAAACAAATTGAAAGTCTAGTCGATAGACCATCTCATAGTTTAGTCGAAATTATAGATATAGACACATATATATTATATGTTATATATTATATATTATATATTATATATTATATATTATATATTATATATTATATATTATATATTATATATTATATATTATTTTATCGTCTAAATTATAGACTATATGCGTGTTTAAATTACAGCCTTTTCATTGTTTAGACTGTAGACTGCTTTTTATCCTAGACTATAGATTATTTTTTACATAAAAATATATATACTATAAAATAATTTATTTGCAGTCTAAATTATTTTATAGTCTAAATTATGTAGTATTTTGATCTAAATTATATATTTTTTATGGTCTGGACTATAGACTTGACTATATACAATTTTATAGTCTAGACTTTTTAGTTTGACTAGGTACTATTTTTTAGTATAGGCGAAAGACTATTTTACAGTTTATAGTATATGCTTTAGTTTATAGACTATTTGATGTGAAGCCTTTATATATATATATATATATATATATATATATATATATATATATATATATATATATATATATATCAAATTTCTACAATTTAAAAAGAAAACAAACTCTTTAAAATAATTCTCTCTAACATGTTTAGCAAATTGTTTTGATTTTTGAAATCAAACAAAAAAACATACAATTTAAAATCTTAAAATTTAAATTAATCTTAAAATTTAAATAAATTTGGTTTTGTTTTTATTTTATTTTATTTTATTTTATTTATTTTTTTGTAATTAAATTTAAATACTGGTTTAGCAAATATATCTGGTACTTTATATTACAGTGGCAAATACAAAAAGTAAAACAAAAATTTCATATATTTAAATAAAATATAAATGACACACCCACCTTTTAAAATTTTATTTAGTTTTTATTAATGTAAATAAAATTTTATTTTTATTATTATTTATTTTTGTTGTTGTAGTGAGTGACCTAACACAACAATACGAGTGTGAAGAATAGTTTATAATTTATAATTTAATGTATTGCCGTTTAAATATTTAAGTGTAAAAAATTGTTAATAAATGTTTTTTGGTTAACTGAAAAGTGTAGTCTTAAATTTGTTTTTGTTAACAAGTATCACCGTTTGACAATAGTTAAATTGGCATTATTTTTAACAAAAAAAAAAAAAAAAAAAAAATTGTTTAGTATTGGTTTTTAATAGTTGTTTAAATATTTTATTAAATCAATAAATTGCCTTCAAATAAATTGCTTGAATAAATATTTAAATAATAGAAAAAACCATAAAATTTACATTTTTACGCAAATTATTTTTGAAATTAAGCATCAAAACATTACTAATAGTTAAAATTAGAAAATAATAAAAAAAATAAATAAATAAAAAAGCATACAAGTTTTAAAGGGTGACTAAGAAAAACTTAAATAAAATAAGGATATTTTTTATAGCTTTAAACTTAAAAAATAAAAAATATCTGGGGAATTTTGAGAAAACTTTTTAAGTCGAGTTAGCTCAAGAATTTGGCGACTTTCTGCAGTAATCAGCTTTGAATAAATCGATAAATTTTACTAAATTTTCTATAGTATTTCTTGATCCTTTTAGCTCTTTCTACAGCTCTCCTTAAAATTTTTATAACTGGTTCTAAGTCCACATTTATTAACACCTATATCCGCTGTAGTTCAGACGGGGCTAAGACCTTTTTTATTTTTGTAGCATTTATTATTCATAATAGGAATTTACCGTAATGTGTGTTTATTCCCATTCATTGCAAATTCAGATTCAAATTTTATTCCCTTAAATAGAATTTCTTTTTAAACGCTTGAATCCCGTATGAGAATCTTAAAAATAATTTTTTTTTATAATAGTGACATAATAAGAGTCATTGAGAGTGTATTTAATGCTGATTGATACCTTTTCATCTTGGAGGTTTTACTTTTTTCTAATTTTATTTCCTTTCCTAAATTTAAACATTTGTTATTTAAATAAATATTTATAGTAAAACCATGACAACTTATCATAAACTTGAGGCAATAAAAGAGAAGGAAACATGAGAAACCTTATTGAAATAAATTATCTAAGACAATTTACATTTAACAAATAAATATTCTAAGGATTTTTTTTCTACCAAAGCTAAAGGGAATATGTAAATTATATCAGCAACGAAAAATAAGCCAATACAAAAATCTTCGGCTACTTTCCCTTTAAAATAAACTCTCATTGTTTATAGAGTAAAAGTAGGACGTTATTTAAAAAGTAAACAAAATATTTATTTACAATCTTTACACAAAATTTTACTCATAACATACACGCTTAAAATTACCTGTATGTATGTTAATGTTTGTAAATATTTCATTGTAATAATTTCCAAGGTGTTGCTGTGGTATTTTGTTAGTTTTTTTTTTATTGGAAAAAAAATCTATAAAAAAATGTAAACTGTTTAGATTTAAAGCAAAAATTCTTGTTTAGCTTAACTAAAGATGTAAAAAATCAATATTTGTAAATATCATATTCATTGAAAAACTATGCTAAACTTTATGTTTAAACAAATAAATAGTGAAAGTAAGTAAAAATAACTTTCTTGAGAATATGAAAAACAAAAATGTAAATTTAATCTGTTTAATAGATTTAGATGCTTACAATAATAGATGGTTAAATAGCCGAAAAAAGGGTTTATTGAAAAAGTTTTAAAATTAAAAACCACTGTTAAAAATTTATTATTTTTTTCTTTTTTTTACTTTAAGTGAAATCAAAAATATTTCAAAAGGCTAATATTATTGCAGAAGTTTTTGAAAAAGTTCATAATACAACGGGCAATCTAACATCACCTATTGATCGTAAGGTCCAGAAATATAATGAATGGCTAGACAAACAAACCGTTTTCGACAGTATTCAACAACATACAATATGTCAAAATGAAGTGAAGTTCTTTACAAAGACGCTAAAAAATGCAAAAGCCCCAGGTCTAGATGGGATAAATGCAATTCTATTAAAAAATATGTCCGATAATTTTTTTAATTGTATTACAAAAATATTTAACTGTTGTCTGAAAAATGGATATTTTCCAAAAAATTTTAAAACTGCAAAAGTTATACCAATCGCAAAGCCAGGAAAAGATGCCAAATCATCAAATAGCTATCGCCCTATTAGTATGTTAAACGTTTTAGATAAAGTGTTTGAAAAAATAATATTGGAAAGACTAAGGGAATATACTGAAACCAATAGTATTTTACAAAATGAACAATTTGGCTTCAGAAAAGAGCATTCTGCTATCCACCAGGTAAAAAGAATTGTTAATCTTATTCAGCACAACAAAGATAACAGAAAAAGTACTGGAATGGTCTTATTAGATGTCGAAAAAGCATTTGACTCCATATGGCATAACGGACTGATTTATAAGCTTAGCAGGTTTGGCTACCCAATCTATTTACAAAAGATAATAAGAAGCTTTTTAAATGAAAGATCTTTTGTGGTGAATGTTGACGATGTGTATTCTAGTGATCGTAAAATTTTAGCTGGTGTGCCACAAGGATCCATCTTGTCACCAACTTTATATTCAATATACATAGCTGATTTAAAATTATTAAAAAACCATACGTCAGCGTTGTATGCAGATGACACTGCGCTCATAACAACTGGTAAAGTCTCAAATGCTATCGTTAAAAAATTTGGAAAAATTTTTATTACAAACTAAGAAATTCTTCTTGAAATGGAAAATTAAAATCAACGAGTTAAAAACTCAAGCAATCATATTCCCTTTTAATAAATCGCCAAAAAGAATACCCAGTAGAACGCTTTCAATTCTAGATTCTGTTAAGTACTTGGGGATTACACTTGATAAAAAGTTGACCTTTAAACAGCATATTTTACAAACCTGTACAAAAGCAATTAAATGTGGCAGTGCTCTATTTCCGTTATTAAATCGTAAATCAACTTTAAATCACAAAAACAAAATATTACTTTATAAAATGTGTGTGACCGATAATGACCTATGGATGCCAAATATGGACAACAAAATGTGCAAAAACTTATTTAAAGAAACTACAAATAATACAAAATAAAAATTTAAAAATTATATATAATTTACCACGGAGGTACTCCACAATTCGTTTACATAGAAAATATAAAGAAGACTTGTTTGCAACGGTTACTAGTAAACTAACACAATGCTTTGAAGATCGTAACATACATTCAAACTACGTTTTAAAAAAAAATTTGCATAGCTAGCTCTTTTCCAGCTTTAACTCTAAAGATGACAAAAGGGCCATAAGTCTTCATATTTGGCCTTTACATGCTTTGTTAAACCACAACAACGCACAGAGCCCCTTTTAAAAAATGAAATGAAAATAAATCTGCAGTTTCCGAACGGCTGAACCGATTTCAATGAAATTTCACACAGCGATAGTAGAGGTGTAGCAGAGTTTAAGTTTGGGTTTGAACTATGTAGACATAACGGGGGTGCGGTTCAGAAAGTTGGTCACTTCGAGTTTAACAAATATTTAAAACAATCTTGATGCGTTATATCTAAACCGATTTGCAAGATTTTTATATAAATGTAGTTATTTCTATGTGTAGGTTATCTCTTTATGTTTACATGATGATGTACAACGTACACTAAGTCATTTAAAAAGTGTAATTTTTAATGTAAAATATTTTGTGTGTAATATGTGACAACTTTTAACTCCAATTAAATAATTTTTGAAACTTTTGGCAGAAAACAAAATTAACAAAAAAAAAAAAAAAAAAAAAGATATTTATAAAAAAAGTAGTTTAAAAAAAGAAAAAAAACTTGATGCCAAATGTTCTATATTGTATGATAGTGGTTAAAATTATAATACAGCGCAAACTCGGTATTCACGACAACCCATTACCCCGACGGCCCGGTTATTGCGACTGCTTAATTTTTAAAATTGTAGGTTCTATAATCGCGACAGTTTACGAAAAACAGGTTCTATTTTAAATTTGATTACAATGTCTATAAACAAAAAAGGGAAATCTCCGTCTTTTGGTATATTAACCTTTTTGCATGATTTTGATCTTAAATTTTGTCAGTTTATTCACGATATTTGTTGTGTAAATACATTTATTAATATGGGAAAAGTTCAACATATTTTAAAGCCAACGATTTCTCAAAAATTAGAGATTAAAGAAGAACTAAATGTGGAGATTCCACAAATTCAATTTGCGTGAATTATGTAACTTAAATTGATACGGAACATCTTTTCAGGAATGCTGAATTCAAGAAGAATTTCATGTGGAAAGTAATAAGGACAGCAAATGGAATTATCAGATATGGAATCGGAGGATTTATACGAGAGTGGTCATTAAGAAAACAAAATTAAAGTGGACGATTGTATAACATCGATAAACATATGCTTAAAATGGGCTTTGGAAAATGTTAAGCCGAAAACAGCACTATATGAACTACGTGATTCAGTTGTTATTTTAAAAAATAATTTGTCAAAAAAGCAACTCAAAATGTCCAATTTTTTAAAAAATGTTTAAAACAATTCTAATTTTAAAAATTACATAAAATTTTGGGTTCTCTTATCGCAAAAATTCATATTTCACGACAGGTGTGGTTTTTAATTAGTCGCGAAAATTGAACTTACACTGTATAAGATTTACCACTAAATAAATATTTTATAAAATTTTAATATTTTTCAAAAAATATTTATAATTTAAATGAAAAAAGTTAAAATTTTCAAGTAAAATAAATTTGACTTAAATTTAAATTTTCTTTTTACTAAAGAACGTTATTGAATTCAAATGTATTATAAGCATTTCTTACAGTGCTCCTGATTGGATCACATCTGAGATATTTAGGTGAACATATACCGACAATCATATTAAAATAAGATAAGCAAAGAAATTATTCTTTATTAAAAAAAAAAAAATAATAATAATAAAAAAATAAAATTAAAAAAATATTTTAAATTTCAATATATTTTACATATAATATTTGTTATAACAAGTTTTTTTGGTAATTTTCCCTCCTCAGAAAAGCTAAATACATATCACCGGTTACCCTGCTTTTAATGATATATAAAAAAAATATTTCTCTTCATGTTAAAAATTATTTTAACGCCTTATATTTCGTCTGCACTATTGTACATATTTCTGTTTGTCAAACCTTCATTCATATTGTATTTATGTTATTTTGCGAATATTTATGTGTTAAATAAAAGTGACAAAAATGACAAAACATTGATTTCTGCAACAATAAAAAGAAAAAAAAAAAAAAAATAATAAATGAAAACATCTCCATAAAGCTATATTCACATTAAGCTATTATTTGACGATTTTTGCAAAAATTTGATTTGCCTAATGTGAACACCAAATATGTTTACGAACCAAACAAGAAAACAGCTGATTTTGATCAAACAAAAATATTTGCCTTATGAAAAAATGTGGCAAGTGTGAACACAAGATGTAAAATATTTGTCATTACCTAGTGTCTACATTAGGCAAATTTATATCAAAACAAACGTCAAAATCAATGCGGATATATACAAGGTAACCTTAGTTAAACAGTTGATTATTATTTTGGTTGTTACAGTTGTCAAACTGCATATATAAAAAACAATAATGAATATGCCATATTGTTATTTTTGTGATACTGTTGCCACCTTCCACAAACTCGCGTTAAGTTTGACGTTTGTCTTGATAAAAAAATCTCTAATGTAGACACTATGTTATTTGGGCGATTTTTTGTTTGGTCTTAACAACATCTGATAAGGCGGACTGCTGGAGTTGAAAGAATTTTTGCTTTTATGTACATAAACTTTAAATCGATAAAAAAGGAATGAACAATTTATATTTTTTCTCTTTAAATACAGTTTTTTTTTTAATTAAATTTCCAATATATTAATATTTTTTATTAAAACCATAATAGTGTTTGTTATTTATTTTTTATAAAGCTGGAAATGGCGTGTAAGGAAAACAGTTGAGTTTTGTAACATAGTGTTTATATTTGACAATTATTTTTATCAAGACAAATTTCAAAATTAATCCGAATTTATGGAAGGCGGCAACAGTTGCACAAAAACAACAATAAGAAGTATGCATTAATGTTTTTTATATATGCTGTTTGACACCTGTAAAAACCAAAAATAATAATCAGCTTTTCAACTGAGGTTACCTTGTATCAGAGATGTCAAAATTGGTACAATTGTACTTTTTTTTTTTACAATTCGGAACTGAAAAATACAATGGCCAATTTGGTACAATTTAAATTTGTTTCTAATTTAAATTTTTTATAAAGTTGCTAGAGAAAATTATTTTATTTAGACATCCAATTTCAACTTTAATTGCAAAAATGCTTTAAAAAATCTGAAATTAGTTAAGACAAACACTATGATTATATTGGATACCCAGTCTCATAAAAATAAAAATTAAATTCTCAGACATATTGTTATCAATAATTTATTTTTATTCTTAATATTAATTATATAATAAAAAGTATGAAGAGATTAAGAATAATATTTATGATAGGATTAAAAAAGAAATAAAAAGCATTTATTGGCAGGAATTTGAAATTGCTATCAAAGTGTATATAAATGCCATTATAATTCATCAAAATATTAAAGGTTAAATAGTATTATTAGTTTTGTTACGGCATTAACTCGATTTGGGAGCACTTTATATTTATTTGCAAATTGCACTACTAAATTTACATGTTTTCAGCAAAAACTTTGCTTTCCTGGTAAGCTAGCAGGTAAATATAATTGGAAACAAAAATAAACTACTTATTTTTTGCCCGAATAACTACTTATTTTTGTTCGAGTTGTCCGCAAATTCATACAGTTATTTTTAGAATCTAAGCTTACTCAAAAATATGTACCTAAACGTCAAAAAAAAAAAAAAAAAAAAAAAATGTGCCGTCAGTGAGATTTGAACTTGGTCAAAAATTAATCATTCCTTTTTTAAGCACTAACGTCTTACTCAGTACACTATCTCGCACTTTTGTAAGTGATAAAAACTTTTTTAGTATAAAATATCTTTTTTGATATTTTGATATAAAAAAACTAACAGCATCAGAATGGGGTTGAACCAACAACCTTCTGGTTGTTAACCCAGCGCTCTAGCCAATTCCTCCACGTGATTGTAATATCGAGTAGAAAAATAATAATGACGCCTCATTACCAAGAAACTATTTTAATAAGTATTTGCCATTACCGAAAACCAAATAGTTTTTGCTGGGTTGTTATTTATAAAATTAAAAATTAAGAAATTTTTTATTTGATTTTAATTTTATTTTTATATATATACATATTTTTTTTTCTAATCATTCTTATATTCATAATTGTATTTTTATTCATAAATTGGGTGCACTTTTATCGATGTTTAAGCTAAAATGTATAATTCTACACATTAACTCCTAACGTATATTTATTTAAATTTTGTATGAAATTGTCTATGAACGTTAGCAACTTAAACTTAAAAGTATTAAGTTTATTTCGGAAGTTCTACGACATTTCTTAACTTCAAGTCATCATTTTATTACAATTTTCATTTTTGTACAACTGTGGCAAAAAAGTACAATTTTAGCATCTGTTTACATAGTGTCTACATTAGAGATTTTTTATCAAAACAAACGTTAAACTTAACGCGAATTTGGGGAAGGTGGCAACAGTTGCACAAAAACAACAATATGGCGTATTTATTATTGTTTTTTTGACAACTGTAACAACCAAAATAATAATCAACTGTTCAACTAAGGTTACCTTGTATATATTCGCACTGATTTTGACGTTTGTTTTGATATAAATTTGCCTAATGTAGACACTAGGTTAGTAAAATTTTAAAATTTCAATTGACATCCCTGCCTTGTATAGATTCGTACTGATTTTGACGTTTCTCTTGATAAAAATTTGTCTAGTATAGACACTACGTAAATGACGTGAGGAGGAAACAGGGTTGTTATTTTGTATAAACCTAAATTACTTATAAAAATGTGAAAATACATTTATATTTAAATTAAGTTTCATTAATCCACATTAGGAATTTTTCAATTGATAATAGCTAACATTTTTCATTCATTATCTAACTATTTTACTATATTGGAAATTTTGTAAATATTTGACTAAAATTAATAGAATTTTCACTTTATGTTAAATAAAAATGCTACAGAAATAACATTGATATCCACATTTTCCAAAATTCTATCTGAAAGTTATTTTAAATTAATAGAAACAAAATAAAAATAAGATTTTTCTATAAGTTCATTTCATAGTTAATGTCAAATAAATTTATGGGAGTTTTGTGTTTGATCGAATATTTTTGAGTAAACATGTAACAGAATATGTAAGATTTTTCTCTCAGAGAGTGTCAAATTCGCTCTCTGAGAGAATTATCTCACGTGTAGACTCATATACATATATGTAGTGTAAGAAGTATTATGAGACTGTTGTGATGAGATTTCTCTACACAACTATCTTATAAGATGAACTGTCAAAAAATATACATATATGAAAGTATGTTTGTGTGTGTGCATGTGTATTTTGGAAATTACTGAAAAAAATTACTAAAAAAAACTTGTTTTTTTTTTTGCTAAATTGCTTACTTTTACATTTTAAAAAACATTTTTATAAAAAATGTGCTTAAAATGTCGGTATTTCTTAAATAAAAAGGAAATGTTTACTCTGTGACTGATTGAAAATAATGATGTCTTATAGGATTTATTAGAATACGTGTATCTCTTACTTAAGATTTAACATAATATAAGCAAAATGGTAACTCTCTACTGCCAACTTTATCTTACATATTATATCAACGTTAATCTCAGTTGCAGACCTGGGGTAAATTATTTTACTATAATTGATAGCTTTTTCATCAAAAAAAAAAAAAAATCATCAAATAAATGCACGTAATGTGAACAAAATATTAACTCTGTATTTAGTTGCAAAAATTGTGGGAAAACACGACCAAATATTTTGAATCAAATATTAGTCTAGTCTGAACTTAGCTTTAACATTTTGTTTTCATATTTTTTTTTTGCCGTAATGTAATTTTTTTACTGCTTTTTTTTTTATAACATAACAATACAATTTTATATCTTTTTATTTTTCTACACTCATGTAACTTGCATTTCATTTGTACTTTATATTCAAGGTAATAATTTTACTTTTTAACTACATTCATTTATACAAACTATTGTTTATGAGGTTGTCTTGTATTGTCTTCTTTTGTTGTATTTTTTGTTTCTTTTTGCGAAAAAAAAGTGTTTGGTTTTTTATGAATGAATATAAATATGTATGATGGTTAATATGAATATTTACATCAATGTAAGTACAGTAGTCTTATACGTATTACGTCCCACTACACATTATATATATATATATATATATATATATATATATATATATATATATATATATATATTTTTTTTTTTTTATTAATTTTTTCTTCTTCTGAAAAAGGTGGAACTTTATGACAACCAGATACTTAAAGGAGTCTTTAAGCTTGTTGGCAATTGAAGCCAATTATTTATGACAAAGATGTATAATATTTGGAATAGAAAATTTGTTGACAGTAGTTATTTACAGAGGTTAAAGGTTAAAAAAAAATCAGAATTTCATTCATTGTTGTTAATAAGTTAAAATTGAGTATTGTCATATAAAGCATTCTCTATTTTTTTTATAATGAATTCATACCTCTAACTGTCGATTTAATATTATTACAATAACATACCGCAGTAATAATACTTAACTGTTTTTATTGACTTTTTTCTTTGGTTTCAAAATTTACAAGGGTTTTTTTTTTGTACATACACTTCTATAGTTTTTTATATTTTTTTTTAATTTTATTTCCCTTCTGGTGTAGATTTCATAGCATATATATATTTATATATATATATATATATATATATATATGTATAAACATTTTTGTGGTTTTTTTTATAACAGAGTAATTTTTATATTTTAATATAAATATAACTTTATAACGTCATAAATGAATACAATCCAATACTATATGCCAAATGTATTTGTGCATTTGTAAAATAAAAACAACATACATATATGCATTATTTTTTATTATTTTCTACATTACCCGTCAGGTATGAGTGTGCCATATTTGTAATCGATATATTTTAGTTTTTTTTTAACTTTTTTTGTAAAAGTTAAATATTAATGCACGAGTGTAAATACCTGAGTCTTTATTACTAGTTTGAATATAACTGTCTTTATGGATAAATATAAAAAAAAAAAAAATATCATACATCTATTGTTTACCTTACAGCAGTCGCATAAAGATTATTATATTTATGCATTTGCAAAGTGTAACGAAGTACGACTTCAAGAGTACGTAATTTTTAATGTCTTTTGTACATGTTTTATAGCTAGAGAAACAAATATATAAAAATGATGCAAATGTAAAAATTACATATAAAGGAAACAATGTTATTTTGCTCTAAGTATATAGAAGATTTTAATGTGAATAGTAATTAGGCAGAAATCATAAGGTAGAATTTAGCACTGAATAAGAATTAATAAGAATATCTGTGCTAAATTTAATGTTAAAGAAGTACCTTTTCAGCAATTATTGCTAGTAGATTCGATATATTTTTTTTTACTGGGAACTTTAATAGCTTTCAAAATAAGTATTTTTTACACCTTGTTAAAAACTGAATTGCAAATAGATTCCTTTTTTTATAACAAAGTCAAAAATTAAAATTATAAGAAAATTTATGATTTTTTACTTGATATATACCTTAGGTAAACTTTTCATATAATGTATTATTAATTTTTCTAATAAATGTGTAATAAGTTTACTTTATTTCTACTACTTTCTAAATATTAATTTGACCTTATTTTGTCATCTGGTAAAACATATAATAAATTCTATTCTTTTCAAAATTTGTTGTTTTCCTTGAATATTCTCTAAAATCTGAATTGGTATAATATTTTTATTTATCAATTTTGACAATTCAGCAAACTAATATATATATATAATATATACAAAGGTGAAAATCGGACCAAGGTCACGTCACCCGATTCTTAGCCAGAAGTTACAAAAAACTTTGAATTTTAAATATAAAAACTAAAACGCAATCTCAGCAGCTTTCTTTGAATTTATTATGTTCAAATTTGGCTCATAATAACTCAAAAACTAATTGAGATTTTGGACTAATATTTTACATATGTTCTAATTGATGTGTTTTATATTAATAAGTGTAAAAAACTATATATTAAAATTTTGACATCGACTAACCATTCTTGGCCAAGCTCGTGACAGTGTGTGTTGTTAACTTATTACTAATATTAACCTAATGTTAGAAAATTATAATTCCTGTTTAGAGAAAAAGAATCTCTCTCTCTTTTCTGTAAACAAATAATTGTGCTTTAGCTTATACAACACTAAAAACTATTTCATATAATTTTGATCTTTAGATTCTTCATAATCTTCGCAAATCCTATTCACATATCATCGGTTTTAGGCCGTGATGTATCGATGTAACGAGAGCTACAGATTATAAATCAAGTGTTATCTGTAAGCTACTGGCTGGGTAATCTAATACTGGACTAGGTTCTGGGAAACTTAAACCTTTTTTTTATTTGCTTCTGGTCAATGAACGTATGACACTAACCAGAGACAAAAAAAAAAAAAAAGTAATGATAAAAATAATAAAATAACAACGACGTTCTCTTGTGCTGCAAATAAAAAACTTCAAAGCTTCTTAAGCCCTTATGATATTGTGTTTTATTGACATGGGTTTGAAAGAATGAGACAACGAATGCTGGAAAGGAACAAATAGAGAAAAACAATACAAAATAAACAAATACACAATATAGCCTACTTCATTTTCATAAAACAAAGCGCTAAAAGCAAAATAAATAATTATTAAAATTGCTGATTGACTTTCAAGAATTAATCTCGAAATGTCAATTTTAAGTTAAAAACTTTTGCATTTTTTTTTTTTTTTTGAAAATTTGAGACTATTTATCGATTACTTTGATAAATAATTTGTTATCTTCAGATTTTTTAATATAGTTGTACTCTTTACACTTGGTAAATTTTTCTATCACAATATATTTGCACTGTTTCATCAATAAAAGAAATTTCTAAAAAATAGCTAGTGTCATAAGGTCTTTAGTTTTACTAAGCTAAAGTTTGCATCCGCCATTGAAATTGCGAATAAGTTCTCAGGTTCTTAAGTTTAATCTCTATTATTAATTTTCGTCTTTATTTTAACATGACATATAGAATTTAAGAAATATAAGTTTTGTATGAAAAACATAAATCTTTTATTTAATTTATTAACATTATTTACATGATATAAAAAAATCTAAAAATCCTGTTAAGCTAAATAAAAAAATTGAAGTCCACTTTTTTATTAAAAAATTTTGAAAATTAATTTTACCTATTGTTGACATTTCATACATTATTTACATTAAGCGTTATTTTGTTATTTATGAATTTTCTTTTATAATTATTTAATAATTATTTGCTGATTGCATATTATTTACTCTATGTAAACTATTCTAAAATTAAGATTTTTTGTAAATTCTAACATGTTTGCAATAATTTTAAATTAAAAATTAATTTTCATATATATTCTTTATCTAGCATTACTAAATTCAAATAATAATTTTTATTTTTACATATACTTTACCTAATGTAAACATATCAAAAAATTATCAACATTAATTGAAATAATTTAAATTAATTCCTGCCTTAGTAAAAGTATTTGGTATTAATATTATTTATCTTATGTAAATTAAAAATTGAAAATTTTTATATTCAAAATTTATCTTTTACTAATTTTTTTATTTATAAAAGTATGTTGTATTTTTTACCTATTATATTACATTATATTACATTACATGGTTTACAATACATAAACTTAGCAAAATTTATTATAGTTTTGATATTTATATCTTTAAATTTCCATATGTTTATTATTTATCCATTGTTTACATGTTATTTGCTTTACGTAAAGAATTAAAAAAATTATGAGTTTTTGGAATTTCTAATATTTTTAAATCAAATTTTAATAAATATTACGTTTTAACATATCATCTAGCTGGTGTAAATAATTTAAAAAATTATTAATTACATTCATCTACAACATGAAGCTATATGTTTGCTACTAACACATAATTTACCTGATGTAAATAATTTAAATTATAATTTTGTTGAAATTGATCTTTTACTGATTTTTTTATTAAAAAGTGCTTATTATAATTTTTCCTATTATTGACATTTGGTACATTGTTTACATTATGTAAACATAGCGTAATTAATACTAATTTTCATATTTCTGTATTTTTATGTTTTATTTTCTAACATTTAATTATTTATTTATTATTTATATATTATTTACTTTATGTAAATAATTAAAAATATTTTTTTTTGTAATTTCTAATATTTTTACATCATGTTTAAATTATGTATCTATTGTTTACTTTATATAAACAATTAAAAAAATTAATTTTTGAAATTTTTACATTAAATTTTATTTAAAATTTTTGTTTTTATCTATAATTTACGTAGTGCAAACAATTTGTAAATATTTAACTAAAATTATTTACATTCGTTTATACCATTGGAAGATTTATCGCACAGCATTAAACATTATTGAATTTTGCCAACAATTGGAAATTATAGTTTAGTTAAATAAATATTTAGTTTTTTCTGATTTTTTACTTTTTTTAACAATTATTGTTTATTATATATTTTTTTTATCAATTATTCACATTTTGTACATTGTTTACATTATTTGATATTTCTATGTTTTTATGTTCAAATCTCCATATTTTTATTACTTATCTTATGAAAATAATAAAAAATTTACAAAATTTGTCAATTACTAACATTTTTCATTTACCTAATGTAAGTAATTCAAAATTAATTTTTTTATTAGCTTTAAATCGAAATTATATTTAAAAAAAGGTAACATTTATCTAAGGTAAAAATGACAAATTTTTCAATTTTCTTTTAAATTAAAAATTTCTATTAAATTTTATTTTTTACCTATATTTTAGATTTTATACATATCTTTCATGGTGTAAATATATACAATAAATTTTTTTATATTTCTAAAATTTTGTTACAAAAATGTAATAGTTTGTTTATTTACCTATTGCTTACCGCATGTAGAGAACGAAAAGAAAAATAATTTAATACTATTTTCACTTAATACATAGATTGTTGGTATTATTTCTGACTTTTTCTTTCAAATATTATTTGAAAATTAATTTTTTTCTACCCATTATTTATTTACATTATGTCATAATTTTAAAAATATACGTTATTTTGTTTTTTTATTATTTAAAATCACCTATTGTTGACATTTCGTACATAATTAAAATTTGACGATGTTAAATACATTATTTACACTTTAAATGTGTTATTTGCCTATTGATGACGTTTCATACTTTTTTTTAATTTAATGAAAACTTTATTTTAAAATTTCTATAGTTTAGTATTTAAATTTCCTTATTTTGACTAACATTAATACGTAAAACTTGACATGTAAAAACATTAACATTATTGCAAATTAAACGTTTTAAATGGAACTTAATACTTATTTACCTACGTTAACTTAAAACACTATATTTACATCTAAGCTAAACAATTAAACTTTGTCATTTTAATTAATTTCGTAGAAATTAAATTTATCTTCATACTTGTTTATCTATTTTTTACTTAAAATAGATTATTTACATCTGAGGTAAACAATTCATAAAATGTATCGTTTTTTAATTAAAAATACTTGTTGAAATTTTATACATTATTTACATTATATCAATGTTTAAATTTATCTAATGTAAACAATCTATAGAGAGAAGAAATTTGGAAATTTTGAATTTTTTTTAAATAAAATAAAAATTGATTTTTCCCTCATTTTGATTTGAAATACATTAAATACATTAAGAAACTGATATCTACGCTTGATAAATAATATTTAACATTGAAATGTTCCTTATAAGAATATTCAGCTCTCATTTACATTTAATACACTATTAACTTAACGAACTTATTTTTTATTTATTTATTTTTTTTTTACATAAAAAATTATTTATAATTTAGTCTTCTTTAATTTAAAATAATTTTAATTAAATTGTTTACCTATTTTACAATAATTTTCACATTATGTAAATGTCAAAACAGAAAACTTCCTTCCTTCACATAAAAGAGTTATTTACATATTGCTTTACATTATTTACCTAATGTAAATAATTAATATAAATAAAATTTTTTGCAATATTTACCTCTTTTTTATAAAACTTAAATTGGTATTAATATTACTTACCTATTTTTCACTTAAAATACTTGTTTTAAGCTAGTGGAGTTTATTGCACAGAAAAAATTATAAAAATTAAAAATTATATGTTTCAATTAACACATTTGTTTGATTTTACATCAAAATTTAATTAATATAATCAAGCAATTTAAATAAGTTTTTTTCTGATTTAAATTTGTAATTCACACAATTACGTACTTAATTGATTTAATAAATTTTTTAATTGGAAAAATTTTTCAGTTTTTATTTTTTTTTTGTTATTAGTAACTGATATAATTATTATTTAATTGAATGAATTATTTTGGTGATTGATGACTTTTAAATAAATATTTTTAAAATTTCATTTATTGTTTATATTTCCTTATTTGTTTTATTATTAATTTTAACACAAAACACTCATATAAAATTCTCCATAATTTGTCTATTTCACTAAAAATCTTAAACATCCCCTGACTTTTTTATGTTTTATTTATGTTTTATGTTTTGTTTAATACCAGTATTTACAATTAATAAAATAAATATTTATTAAGCATCTTTTTTCACAAAATTCATCAGAAGGTTATTACTTAAATCAACATTCGCACAACACTTTATTAAACTCTGTATTTCAAAAATAGCAAAATAAACAGATAACTTAAAATAAAAAAGCATTTAAATATTTATGTTTAAATTAAAATTAAAAATAATAAAAATTAAAACAATAAACATTAAATCCATAAAACATTAACATTGAAATTAATGACTATTGTCCCATAGTAATGATGGTTTATCAAATGCAGATAAATAAACTAAAGACAACTGGCCAACGGATGAATGGAACCTCCTTTTACTTAAATAATTATTATTGATAAATTTTTTAAGTTTCAACAAAAGTAAAATGAACTGTTTTGTTTTACGCAAAATATATATTTAATTATATGTTTTCATTGTATTCAATCATGATTGGTAAAATAAATGTAAATAATTTTGAATGTTTACTTCAAGTATTTGCTTTTCAAAATGCTCATAATTTTAAAAAAATAAATATTGCAAATTTTAGCTTAAAATTGTGGTGAATACGTTAAAATTTTTTGGAACAAAAATAAATAAAAAATTATATATTAAATATTTTGAGGGGATAAATTCCATGGAAATTGTAGTGCTTACACTTTGTTTACATAATGTAAACTTTTTCATTCATGTTATATATTTTATGAAATGTCATAGCTTTACACTAATTTTACATTATATCAACATTGTTTTCATATTTGAAAACAAACAATTTTCGTTTATTTTTTTTTTTAAGATCTCAGCTTTTCTAAAGATTTTAATATAAATTTTATACAAAAAAATGAGTTAAACTGATTTTCATAGAAATTGTTTATAATATATAAAGATTAAATAGCAATTACAAAATTTAAATGAAGTTTACATGAATTTTACACGATTTATTTTATGAAAATTTCTTAAAATTTCTAAATTTTATTATTGAATTATACTATTTAAATTATGTTCATTAGGAAAATTGAAAAAAAAAAAAAATAATAAATTATTGATGAATCTATGTTTCGGTTATTAAGCTTTTTTATACTAAGTTTATGTGATATAAACATTACTAATTAACTTAAATAAAAATCAAATAATTCATAAACTTTTAATTGTAATTTTTAGTGTCATTTACACCATATATACATGATGAAATCTTTATTAAAACTTTACTTAATAATATTATATTTTAAAATTTTTTACATTAAGCTTACATGCTTTTTCTACTATTATATAAACTACATTATATAAAAAATTCATAACAAATGTTATTATAATCATTAAATTTTTATTTACAGATTTTTTATATTTAATAGTAAATAATACCAATTAATAGTAAAAAATATCATAAATTGAAATTTAAAATTTGTTTTACTCTAAATGTATATTACATTTACATATATTATTTTTGCACGTTATTTACCATGGAAAAAAATTTAAAACTTTGTAAATTATTTATCAAATATTTATACATATTATTTTGCAACAAATGTACTATTTATACTAAGTTTACATGATGTAAAAATAGCTTGTATGTTTTTTTAATTTTATTTACAAATTATTTACATATTATTTTTTTTATTTTTATTTATTTAGTTATCGTAAAAAACCAACAATTTTATAGTTTGCTATTTATAATATGTATTTATTATCAGAAACATTGGGATGTAATCGTTACTTAAAATTAATTTAAAAAAATTTGCTAATAAAAAATTTCTTTTAAACATAAAAAATTATTTAAAAAATTTTTTATTGAGAACTTTTATTACATTTTAATTACACAACTTTTACATATTGTAAACAATTAAAAAATATTTTAGTTTTTATATCAACTTTAAAAAGTTCATAAAGTTCCATTTCAAATAAAACATTCTTTACATTAAATTTACATGAAGATTTTACAAAAATATTTTACACAAAAAATTGAATATGTTAGTGTTTTTTATAATTTTTTTTTTTCATTTATTAGATCAAATATATTGTTACACCAAATTTACATTCCTCTAAATCTACTAAATTTCATCAAAACTCTCAAAATTATTAAAAATGTATTTATTGCAAAATGTAAATATTTATCTCTTATTCATAAATTAAATTTAAATTTCATACATTTTGTAAAATGAAGCCTTATGTATACATTTCTGTTATAGTTAATTATTTACATCACCATCACACAGTGGTTCCAAAATGAGTTTTTTTGCAAATAATTATTTAACTTTTGATCCGTTAAATATATCACAATATAATTTTACATGACTACAGCTGAACTGTTAACGAATTTATTTGGAGGAGCAAAGATAGTCAAGGAGCTAGACGGTAGACCGCTAAAATTGGTCACCTCAGGTATGTAATTTTTGCAAAACTCACGAAAAATTTATTTATGATTTGAATGTAGAAAAAGTTTATATATACACAGAAAAAAGTTTGTACGTAAATATAAAAATTTACTTTCATTGATTTCAGTTCATAATATTTAAGCATAATTTCTTAATAATTAAAACTTTTTTTATATTTTTTCAAATGGATCAAAAGCCAAGAAGACTGAAATTTTTAAGTTTTTAATGATTTTTAGCTACATTTTGTTATGCAAATTTCTAAACATATTTTTTTATAGATTTTCCTTGGAATTTCGCCATTTTAAGGCGTTTGCAATTAAATCTAATAATACCAAATCAAATATTTAACAAAATTTTTGCAAAATTCCCAAATTCATAATATTTATGAAAAAATTTCAAAATGTATCTACTTTTTTTTCCCTGTGTAGAAAGTCTTTGTAAATTTCTACAAAAAATATGTTTACATGTGTAAGTTATCTCTTTTTGTTTAAGAGAAATTTAAATCGAACAAAATTTTTCTTGCATATTTTACTTTGCTTTTTAAAGTTTTTATACTTGACAGGCTTAATTTGGATACAAATAATTTTTAAAAATATCCGCTAGATTTCGTATAAAATTCTATATAATATTGATGCAAGAATCATATAAATATATGAATACGTTAAAAAGTCATATTATTCTGAAGTTGACTTTAAATAATTTTCATATTTTTGGTATTTTTCCCCAAAAAGCTGGTAACATTCTTTCACTTCTGAATTATTATTATTTTTTTTTTGTTCCGTATTATTTAATTTGTTTATGTTTTCAAAAGAAATAACGCAAATGAGTGCAAAGCAAAATCAGAGGGGCTTTGGTCAGCAGTCTCCCCAGTAGCTTTTTAAATTTATTTGTAAAATTCTTTCAAATAAATCCAAAGAAAAAATATTATGGTTAAATACACAGAAAGTATTTTCTGACGGAGAGCATTTATAACGACAGTGTGATGACTTCAATGAAAAAAGTCAACTTTTGAAACACATTTACTCCGAATTAGGATTTTGGGAATTTTGACATAAAAAAGAAGTTGATTTTTTAGTTCCCCGATTTTAGAACAAGTTTGTCTGTATTATGTTAAAATTCCGATAAGATATTTTTATTAGAATAAATTTTATTTCAATCCAAATATTAACAATATTTCTCAAAAAAAAAAAAAAAAAAAAAAACAATTAAAATTTCAATTTTAAGTTTCTTCGGGTGATAGTCTGAACAAATATGACCGAATTTAATTTATTTTTATTATTCAAAATTCTACATATTCTATGGTTTCATATGATATGATGTGCATCATACTAATTTAAGTAATTACAAAATAAACAAAAATTTTAAGTTTAAAAAAAACTTTTGACATCATTTACATTTAGAGGACCTTTTTAATAATACCCATTTGAGATTAAATATCAACTGTTTTGGAGCAGAAAATAAACAATAACTAAAATAATTCATTCAATTAAAATTTGTTTAAATTTGCTCCTCTCACCAAAATGATTACATCAATTACTAATGACTGCAAAAAAAAAAAAACAAAAAATTTCCCAATTAAAAAATTTATTAATTCAATCAGGTGGATGATTGAATGAATTAAAAATTTAAATGGGGAAAAAATATTACTTGAATTTTATTTTTACTATTTCTTTTATTTTATTTTTGCTTGAATATATTAATTAAATTTTGATGTAAAATGAAACAAATGTGTTAATTGTGAAACATAAGGTAATAGTTCTTTTTCCGTCTTCTTAAAATGAGACTATTTAAAGATCTATTGAAAAACTGGAATAACCTAAAAGTTTTAGGTTTCATATTTTAATGTGACAAGAGTCACATTTACTATATATACAGGAACAAACTGGGGTTGGTGCTAACAAACATTTTTTATTTTAACTTTTCCTATTAATGAACTGTTGACCTCCCTTGTAGATGTATAAAACAATTTATATAATAAATTATAAGACCGTTTAATTCTATAAGTAATTTATCTTATTATAAATATTTAAAACTTCTTATAACCTACAGAAAATTGCATATTTGCGAAATTAAAAAAAAATAATGATTAATAAAAATTTCCAAAAAAAAAATAATAATAATAGTAATAAAATATATAAATAAAACGCCACTTGTTTTGAATAGATTTGTATTTAAATTAAATAATCATCATGTGTGCTTTGTTCACAAAAAATAACAAAACTCTAAATTGCGTTCCACTTCATAATAATTTCCTAAACATGGTTATGAAGCTGATGATTTAATGGTGGCTCTTAGAAAAAATAAAAAAAACAAGTCAAACAAAACAAATGCCAAAATAATAAATACTAAAATAAATTATTAAAAAAATATCGAAATATTCTTTGTTATTAAAAAAAAAAATAATAATCATAATAATAAAGCTATTTATAAGAAACTGCAGACAAAAAACTACGCAAATTTTGTGTTTAACACTAGACTCAATTTATAGTCAAAGATAATATAACTTAAACTCTGTTGATTAGCAAATTATTTCAAACTTTTTAGTTAATATATAATTATATTATATATGTACCTCTTAAGGTGTAACTAGTGTTAATAACATTTTGAACTAACTACCGGTTTCATATATATTTCTTTACTCATTGTTTTGCTTTGGAAAAAATATTTACTTTAAATCTGTTTAGATACGTTTTTCAGTTTTGTAAATACTCTTAGCTGATGTTTTTTTTTCTTTTTTTTTTAATTGACCTGATTATTTTAGTAGCTTGCTTCTTTATTTACAAAAGAAATATCTTACAAAAGTTAAAATTTAAATCAAGTTTTGTTTTATTTTTACCATATAAATGAACAAATTTTAACTAAACACGTAGTGTTTTTTAAACCTTAAAATGTTTTAAATTAAATAACAGTTTTGAATTTTCAATAATGAAAAGAATTTATTTATTTTGGTTGTACTTAATTCGCCCATAATAGGAAAATATTTAAACGAACAATTAAGTGGTTTGTTGATCTGGTAGAAAACTATAAATATGGAATTAAATAGTAATGACAATTTAGTGTTTTTTTTTTTTTTATAAAGCAAATAGTAATACTAAAAAAGCAGCGATTAGTGAATCCAAAATTGATGTACAAATAGTTCAAATTAAACTATTACTGCTGTAAAAATAACACTTGCAAGAGAACCAGGACTACCGTGAATGCTACGTTTGCTTTATAAATAGTTATACTAAAAGAGAGCCATTACTGCTGCAATAAAAGTGATCTTAAAAAGAAGACGATTGCTCTGCAAATAGTACTTTCAAAAATCTGCAATGATTTCTATACAAATGGTGCTATTAAACCAGTTATAATAATACTTCTAAAACACTACTAAAAGAGTCTACAAATATAATTTTCAAAAATCTAAATTTCTGTTAAATTTGTAGTTTTTTAAGAGCACGAGAGCTTTATAAATAATACTTCTATAAGAGCAATGGTTACGAGAAACGAGTATCGCTAAAATTTTCTATAGACAATTTTTCACATCGGTAAATTTTTTAATATTGATAAAATTTTTATGTAGAATGTCGATGCATTTTCTGTAGAAAATTTTGTTTCTATAGATATTTATCGACAGCATTACAACGGTAAAGTAATTTTGTTAAAGAATTTTCTATGGAAAGGTTAAGTTATCGATAACTTTTCTATGGAAAAGTCAAGTTTTCGATAAATTTTCCACGGATACATCAAGTTATCGTTAACTTTTCTATAGAAAACTCAAGTTATCGATAACTTTTCTATAGAAAAGCCAAGTTATCAATAACTTTTCTATAGAAAAGCCAAGTTATCGATAACTTTTCTTTAGAAAAGCCAAGTTATCGATAACTTTTCTTTAGAAAAGTCAAGTTATCCATAACTTTTCAATAGAAACGTTAAGTTATCGATAACTTTTCTATAGAAAAGTCCGGTTGACGATATAACTTTTCTATAGAAAAGTCAAGTTATCGATAACTTTTCTATAGAAAAGTTAAGCTATCGATAACTTTTCTATAGAAAAGTCAAGCTATCGATAACTTTTCTATAGAAAAGTCAAGTTATCGATAACTTTTCTATAGAAAAGTCAAGCTATCGATAACTTTTCTATAGAAAAGTCAAGTTATTGATAACTTTTCTATAGAAAAGTCAAGTTATCGATAACTTTTCTATAGAAAAGTCAAGTTATCGATAGCTTTTCTATAGAAAAGTCAAGTTATCGATAACTTTTCTATAGAAAAGTCAAGTTATCGATAACTTTTCTATAGAAAAGTCAAGTCATCGATAACTTTTCTATAGAAAAGTCAAGTTATCGATAACCTTTCTATAGAAAAGTACAGTTATCGATAACTTTTCTATAGAAAAGTCAAGTTATCGTTAACTTTTCTATAGAAAAGTCAAGTTATCGATAACTTTTCTATAGAAAAGTCAAGTTAGCGATAACTTTTCTATAGAAAAGTCAAGTTAGCGATAAGTTTTCTATAGAAAAGTCAAGTTAGCGATAACTTTTCTATAGAAAAGTGAATTTATCGATAACTTTTCTACAGAAAAGTCAATTTATCGATAACTTTTCTATAGAAAAGTCAATTTATCGATAACTTTTCTATAGAAAAGTCAAGTTATCGATAACTTTTCTATAGAAAAGTCAAGTTATCGATAACTTTTCTATAGAAAAGTCAAGTTATCGATAACTTTTCTATAGAAAAGTCAAGTTATCGATAACTTTTCTATAGAAAAGTCAAGTTATCGATAACTTTTCTATAGAAAAGTCAAGTTATCGATAACTTTTCTATAGAAAAGTCAAGTTATCGATAACTTTTCTATAGAAAAGTCAAGTTATCGATAACTTTTCTATAGAAAAGTCAAGTTATCGATAACTTTTCTATAGAAAAGTCAAGTTATCGATAACTTTTCTATAGAAAAGTCAAGTTATCGATAACTTTTCTATAGAAAAGTCAAGTTATCGATAACTTTTCTATAGAAAAGTCAAGTTATCGATAACTTTTCTATAGAAAAGTCAAGTTATCGATAACTTTTCTATAGAAAAGTCAAGTTATCTATAACTAAAGTAAAATTTATGAATAACTTTTCTATAGAAAAGTCAAGTTGTCGATAACCTTTCTATGGAAAAGTCAAGTTATCAATAACTTTTCTAAAGAAAAATCAAGTTATCGATAACATTTCTAGAGAAAAGTCAAGTTATCGATAACTTTTCTATAGAAAAATCAAGTTATCGATAATCTTTCTATAAAAAAGTCAAGTGATCGATAACTTTTCTATACAAATGTCAAGTGATCGATAACTTTTCTATAGAAAAGTCAAGTGATCGATAAGTTTTCTATAGAAAAGTCAAGTTATCGATAACCTTTCTAGAGAAAGGTCAAGTTATCGATAATTTTTCTAGAGAAAAGTCATGTTATCGATAACTTTTCTAGAGAAAAGTCAAGTTATCGATAACTTTTCTAGAGAAAAGTCAAGTTATCGATATCTTTTCTAGAGAAAAGTCATGTTATCGATAACTTTTCTATAGAAAAGTCATGTTGTCGATAACTTTTCTAGAGAAAAGTCAATTTATCGATAACTTTTCTATAGAAAAGTCAAGTTATCGATAACTTTTCTGTAGAAAAGTCAAGTTATCGATAACTTTTCTATAGAAAAGTCAAGTTATCGATAACTTTTCTATAGAAAAGTCAAGTTATCGATAACTTTTCTATAGAAAAGTCAAGTTATCGATAACTTTTCTATAGAAAAGTCAAGTTATCGATAACTTTTCTATAGAAAAGTCAAGTTATCGATAACTTTTCTATAGAAAAGTCAAGTTATCGATAACTTTTCTATAGAAAAGTCAAGTTATCGATAACTTTTCTATAGAAAAGTCAAGTTATCGATAACTTTTCTATAGAAAAGTTAAGTTATTGGTTACTTTTCCATAGAAAGTCTAGTTATTAATAACTTTTCTATAGATTATAGTTATCGATAACTTTTGTTTAGAAAAGATAAGTTATCGATAACTTTTCTATAGAGAAGTCAAGATATCGGTAACCTTTCTATAGAAAAGTCAAGATATCGATAACTTTCTATAAAAAATTTGTAATATTTATATTCAAGATTGTCTTATTATTAGTAATATTTACTACAAAAAGCTAACAGTTAATCACAAAGTAATAAATTGTTCAAAATATCTACAATTGCTCTTAAAATAATTTTTATTTAAATGAACTTTTTAACTTTTGAAATTAAAATATATCTGCAATGGATTAACTTAAAGCTACTTTAATTAAAGAAAAATAATTCCAGAAAATAGATTACCATTACTGAAAAGCTTTTAGCCCCAGTTTTAAACTTAAATTTTAATAAATTTAATACAATTCTTAATTAATGCTAGCTAAAGGGTTAAAAATTCCAATAAAAATCATGCAGCTAATTAGGCTATGAATAACAGCTACATTTTACTACCAACAACAAAATAAAAATCTCATTCAACAAATATTAACAACAAAAGAAAATGTGATGATTCATTTGCAAAATATTACAACAATGCTTTTTTTTAAATAAAATTACATTAATGGGATTACACCATGTAAATCTAGATTAAGCAAAAAACAAGCAAACAACAAATTGTTTTGTTAAATAAACAAAATATTTGATACCTTAAAAAAATTTACAAAGCTTTATTTTAATTACTCTTATTAAAAATATTAATTATAAAAAAATATTTTTTCTTATCAACTTTGCTTTTATTTAAAGGGTTGTTTTTAACAATTTTAATTAGATATTTGTTTAGATATAAAAATGTAAACATGCACATGCCAACTTGTTTAAATTATTGACAGTTTGTTACTTTAGGCGAGTCAGTTAGCTCACAATTTTTTTCTGCACATTAGGTTTTTAAAATCAAATTTAAACAGTAGCTTGTTTTCTTTTGTTAAGCAGCTTAAAACAAAACTTCATTACTAATTTTTGATGTAAAATAATCATAAATCAATTTAGTTTAATTTAATTTCTTTTCAGAAATTTAAATAATTTATCAAGTTTCGATGATTTTTGTTGCTGGTATTTTTTTATCCTTCTATTTCTCTTAATTTATCAAGATTATATTATTTAATCAATACCTAGTAATACTAGAAAGGAAATTAAAAAAATAAAAAGAAAATGAAAAAGAAAAAAAAAATAATAATTATAAGTAAAGAAATCAATGAATTAATAATTTAATAAATTTTGAAGTAATTTAAAGTAAATTAAAAGGAAATTTAAATTTGTGTGTGCAATTTATCAAACAAACACTAACAGGTTTCTTTCATTTGTTAGGATTTAGGTATTATATTCAGGTTTAGGTATTATTTAATTTTAGATTTCATTGATCTAGTACTTTCTAATAACATTATTTCTATGTTTTTTATTTTTTTATTTTTTTGTTAGTATGTTTCGTGTAGCATTTGTGGAAATGGAAATATTTTTTTTGGCAATAATGGAAATATTTTCTTGGCAATAATGATCATTTTAGCAGCAATATTTCTATAGCTTTTTATTTTCTTATTATTAATTTTTAGTACCTCTATTCTTCTATCAAATCCAGCTTTTTTAAAAGCACTGTTTTAGTAGTGTAATATTTTTTCAGCAAACGTGAGTTTTTCAAAATTTCAATTACTGTATCAATCGAGGCTATTTTAATATTGCTATATTTTTAGCAATTATTTTGGTATTACTATTTTTCAGCAACTTTTCTTATTGAAATGTTTTCAGCAATAATACCTACTTTAGTAGTACTATTTCTTCTGCAATCATGTCTCCTTTAGTGATACTATTTCTTCAGAAACCTTAGCTTTTTTAGCAGTGCTATGCTTCAGCAATTCTGCCTTTATCTTCAAAACTTTAGTAACATTGTTTCTTCAATAAATAAGGCTCTTTTAGTAGCACAATTTCTAAGTATTCATTGCCCTTTTGGTAGTTCAATTTCATTTGCAATAGAATATTTTTTGAATATAAATAATTTAGTAGTATTTTTTTCACAGCAATTGTCTTGTGCCATCTTTTCAACAATTATGGATCCTTTTGTAGTAATACTTTTTCAGATAATGTTGCTCTTTTAGTAGTACCTACTATTTCATCTTTTAGAATAGCAATATTTTTTCAGAAATTATTATTTTCTAAGTAAAACTGTTTCTTTAGCACTTTCTTTTTTTAGTAGGACAATTGTTTTTAGCAGTTCTGACTCTCTAAATTGCACAATTTCTTTTAGAAACCGGTGATCTCTTAATAACACTATTTATTTCGAAATTTTTTAGTAGCTTTATTTTCCAGCAAAAATGGCTCTTTTAGTAGCACTACTGTGTTGTTTTTAGCAGGACGATTTTATTAGTAATCCTCACCCCTTTAAAAGTCTTATTTCTACAGTTTTTTTTTTGCCTTTGAATGGTTCTGTTTTTCTTATGTTTTTAATAGCTAGCCATTTTTGTTGTTTTTTTAGTTGTAACTCTATTCATCTCTAAGTTACCGCCATAAAAAAAAAAAAATAATATAATCAGGTGTTATAATTAGCTTAAACAACTTGAAATCAAAAAATAAAATAAAAACAAATCATTAAAATAAAAAAAATCACACAAAAAGATTTTTCTCCAAATCAGGTTTAGTTTTTGTTTTATCAACAAATTGAATAGACATTGAGTGAGTGACTCACTAAACTGAACTCAACCCAAAACTCAGTCATTCATACATTTAGTTGTTTATTTTCAAGCAATACTTGGCACATATTTTTTCATTTTAAATTTAAAAAAAAATAAAAATAAAATAAAAATAAAAAAACATTTTATTTTTGTGCACATTTTTCTCCTTAAAAACGATTATTGTTTAGTTTGTTTCATTTTGCGTCAATCGTTTAAAGGTATTTGTGGATTTTCCACTTAAATAAAGTTTATTTTTTTCACTTAATATGTATTTTCGCCTTATTAAATTTAACTTAAACAAAAAACAACATTGATGAAAAAAAAATCATTTATTAATGGTCAACCACAAATGACGACAATTTTTACCTTAAAAATGCAAAACTAAAAGGAAGATTTCTCTTGTACAAGTGTATATTCATCTATATATATGTTTGAGTATAAATTTTTAATTTTAAAATAAAACCAGTCAGAAACAATAAAAAAAAATGTATATTTCGTGGAAATTTGAATGTTTATCATTTTAGTTAATAATTTGATCATAAGTGTGTTTAATATGCAGACAGTGGTTATGAGTTTTTAAGTAAAGAGAATTTTACTATTAAATTATTTAAACTAGTTTCAATTAAGATCATAATGGTTAAATAATTACACATAAATTCAAAAAGAAATAAGAAGTATGCATAAATTCATAAATTTCAGCAACCAAAGGAAGCTTTAAAATTTTGAATTCATGAAACAGTTCTTCATAAAATGTATCATCCTAAATTTCCAAAAATACTTTTTTCTTAATTTGTCTATAGAAAGTTATCGAACACTTGTTTTTAAAAAATAAAATTATCTATAACTTTTCTTAAAAAAAAATAAATAAAATCTATAATTTGAGAAAAATCTTCCGTACGGATATATTTTCTACAGAATATTCTTCATATCGAAAAAATGTTTACAAAATATTTTCTATAAAAAATGCTTCATATCGATAAATTTGCCACAAAAAAATGTTTGATATAGAAAAATTTTCTATAATAAAAATTTGTTTACTTTTCTAATAAAAAATTAAACTATCAATATCATTTCTATAGAAGAGGGAAGCAGACGAAAGCTATTCTATGAAAAAATCAATTAATCGATAACTTTTATACAGAAAAGTCAAGTTATAGACAATTGTTCTATAGAAAATTTTTGATATCGATAAATTTTCAAAACGAAATTTTTGATTTTCGTAACTTTTCTATTGAAAAGTCATGTTATCGATAACTTTTTCATAGAAAAGTCAAGTTATCGATAACTTTTTTTAAAGAAAAGTCAAGTTATCAATAAATTTTCTAAAGAAAAGTCAAGTTATCGATAACTTTTCTAGAGAAAAGTCAAGTTATCGATAACTTTCCTATAAGAAAGTCAAGTTATCAATAACTTTTCTAGAGAAAAGTCAAGTTATCGATAACTTTTCTAAAGAAAAGTCAAGTTATCGATAACTTTTCTAAAGAAAAGTCAAGTTATCGATAACTTTTCTAGAGAAAAGTCAAGTTATCGATAACTTTTCTAGAGAAAAGTCAAGTTATCGATAACTTTTCTAGAGAAAAGTCAAGTTGTCGATAACTTTTCTAGAGAAAAGTCAAGTTATCGATAACTTTTCTAGAGAAAAGTCAAGTTATCGATAACTTTTCTAGAGAAAAGTCATGTTATCGATAACTTTTCAAGAGAAAAGTTAAGTTATCGATAACTTTTCTAAAGAAAAGTCAAGTTATCGATAACTTTTCTAAAGAAAAGTCAAGTTATAGATAACTTGTCTAGAGAAAAGTCAAATTATCTATAACTTTTCTAGAGAAAAATCAAGTTATCGATAACTTTTCTAGAGAAAAGTCAAATTATCGATAACTTTTCTAGAGAAAAGTCAAGTTATCGATAACTTTTCTAGAGAAAAGTCAAGTTATCGATAACTTCTCTATATGAAAGTCAAGTTATCGATAACATTTCTATTGAAAATTCAAGTTAATACAAATTTTGCTATAAGAAAACTAGAGTTATAAATAATTTTTTCTATAGGAAAAAGTTATTAATCAATTTATTAAACTATTGTTTAAACCTGACCGTAGCAGAATTCCAAAATCCCAGACATTCTAGCTACTTTTTTAGTATTTCTTCATTATAATAGAAAAAAATTATAAATTTTATTTTGTATGTTAACTAACATTAAGTTAAAAATTTAACCACAATTTTGAAATTTCCACCTGTCTCTGCACGCTTTTTTAGACTCTTATATCTTTAATTTAGATTAATTAATTCCGAAATGATAAACTCTTTTATTCACTATTGAAACGCACAATACCCCTCACTATTATGTTATTAATATTTATTTCTTTGGTATTGTTTTCTTGATTTTTTTTCACTAAAAATACAAAGTATAAAAAAAATCCATTTAAAGAGTATCTTAAGAGACTTGTTATAATGACCCTTGAGAAATTCTTAAAAAAATCAAACACACACAGCCAATGAGAATACAGTTCAAACATATAAATAAGTGGAAAAATAAAATAAAGAAAAATTTGAATATAAAAGGAATTATGAAGAATTAACATTAATATGAAAACCATAAATAAAAATCTTAATATAAAAGAATCTATTTTTTTTAAGTTTAAAAGTGTGATAAAGGTTGGGATAATGATGATGATTTTAAAGATGTTAAATGTGACGTTTAATTTTATATTTAAAGCTAAAAACAAGAAGTTCAAATTGACACAAAATGACATTTTAATTAATTTATTATAAAATTATGTTAAAATTAAGTGTATTTTTTTTTTTGTTTAAATATATAATAGCTTAATAACATGATTATATGCTACTTCTACATTTTTTATAGACTTACAAGTTTTAAAATATTTAAAAAATGCTTTAAAATATTTATAACCTTTTTTATTTACGAATATTTAAAATATGTACGAGTACATACATATTTTTAATTAACTTGAATGTTTATTTAATGTTTGAATTTAACTTTTTACTAGTTTGGTTGACTGTCAAACATATTTTGTTTGAGGCAAAAAAATGCAAATCACTAAAATACATATTTAAATTGTTTTAATAAATAAAAATGTTTATATGTATGTATATTTTTTGTCTATGTTAAACATTTTGAATATTTAATGAATCTTCATTCAAACATTTTTTTATCTTCATTTAATTTTTTTTCTTTTTACTTTACGGTGTGGCATGAGTGTTTAGTTATCTTTGTGTGTTTGATAATCACAAAAAAAAAAAAGAAATAGTTTAATGTAGACACGAGTTTTGGATTAAGGTTCATAAACGATTTTTGCATTTTAATTTGTTGGCTCTTGAAAAAAATAATGAAAGAAACAACAAAATAAACTAATTGAAACTTAAATTAAAAAGTTTCAATTGAATACCAGTTGAGATAGGTTTGTTTAATGTAGTCTTTTTAGTAAAAAGAAAAATCGAAATTAAACAAGCTAGTAATTGGATATTCTTCTACTTTTCTAATAGAAAAAGTAAAGTAATCGATATCTTTTCTACGGGAAATAATTTATATAAAATAATACAAGAGACTTGTTCGATTCAAAATCCACCACGGTTTGCTATTTATGATATCAAAATTTTAAATGCATGAAATAGAAAACATAACAAAACATAAAAAAACATAACAAAACATACAAAACGTTACTGAACTGGTGTCAATTTGATCCCAATGCGATATCAATTTTTATTCCTGATCTGAACACGCAATGTTGAATTTGTTGTTTATTTGTTGAATTTGAACACATACGGGGCTGATTCACTACTGACCCTGAATGGTATCGTTCTCTATACGTATGTAGACAATTTTCTCTGGGTGTAAAATTAAAAAAACCTCGAAAATATGTAAGCTAGGCTATCGATAGCACTTTTATAGAAAAGTCAAGTTATCAATAGCTCTCCTATAGAAAAGTCAAGCTATCGATAGCTCTTCTATAGAAAGGTCAGGCTATCGATAGCTCTTCTATAGAAAAGTTAAACTATCGATAGCTCTTCTATAGAAAAGTCAAACTATCGATAACTTTTCTAAAGAAAAGGCAAGTTATTGATAACTTCTCTATAAAAAAATCAGGTTATCGGCAACTTTTCCACAGAAAGGTAAATTTATACATAACTTTTCCATAGAAAGGTCAATTTATCGATAACTTTTAAATAGACAAGTCAAATTATCGATAACTTTTCTACAGAAAAGTCAAGTTATCGATAACTTTTCTATAGAAAAGTCAAGTTATCGATAACTTTTCTATAGAAAAGTCAAGTTATCGATAACTTTTCTGTAGAAAAGTGAAGTTATCGATAACTTTTCTATAGAAAAGTAAATATTATCGATAACTTTTCCATAGAAAAGTCAAGTTATCGATAACTTTTCTATAGAAAAGTCAAGTTATCGATAACTTTTCTATAGAAAAGTCAAGTTATTGATAACTTTTCTATAGAAAGGTCAAGTTATCGATAACTTTTCTATAGAAAAGTCAAGTTATCGATAACTTTTCTATAGAAAAATCAAGTTATTGATAACTTTTCTAGAAAAGTCAAGTTATCGATAACTTTTCTATAGAAAAGTCAAGTTATCGATAACTTTTCTATAGAAAAGTCAAGTTATCGATAACTTTTCTATAGAAAAGTCAAGTTATTGATAACTTTTCTATAGAAAAGTTAAGTTATCGATAACTTTTCTATAGAAAAGTCAAGTTATCGATAACTTTTCTATAGAAAAGTCAAGTTATCGATAACTTTTCTATAGAAAAGTCAATTTATCGATAACTTTTCTATAGAAAAGTTAAGTTATCGATAACTTTTCTATAGAAAAGTCAAGTTATCGATAACTTTTCTATAGAAAAGTCAAGTTATCGATAACTTTTCTATAGAAAAGTCAAGTTATCGATAACTTTTCTATAGAAAAGTCAAGTTATCGATAACTTTTCTATAGAAAAGTCAAGTTATCGATAACTTTTCTATAGAAAAGTCAAGTTATCGATAACTTTTCTATAGAAAAGTCAAGTTATCGATAATTTTTCTATAGAAAAGTCAAATTATCGATAACTTTTCTATAGAAAAGTCAAGTTATCGATAACTTTTCTATAGAAAAGTCAAGTTATCGATAACTTTTCTATAGAAAAGTCAAGTTATCGATAACTTTTCTATAGAAAAGTCAAGTTATCGATAACTTTTCTATAGAAAAGTCAAGTTATCGATAACTTTTCTATAGAAAAGTCAAGTTATCGATAACTTTTCTATAGAAAAGTCAAGTTATCGATAACTTTTCTATAGAAAAGTCAAGTTATCGATAACTTTTCTATAGAAAAGTCAAGTTATCGATAACTTTTCTATAGAAAAGTCAAGTTATCGATAACTTTTCTATAGAAAAGTCAAGTTATCGATAACTTTTCTATAGAAAAGTCAAGTTATCGATAACTTTTCTAGAGAAAAGTCAAGTTATCGATAACTTTTCTATAGAAAAGTCAAGTTATCGATAACTTTTCTATAGAAAAGTCAAGTTATCGATAACTTTTCTATATAAAAGTCAAGTTATCGATAACTTTTCTATAGAAAAGTCAAGTTATCGATAACTTTTCTATAGAAAAGTCAAGTTATCGATAACTTTTCTATAGAAAAGTAAAGTTATCGATAACTTTTTTTAAAGAAAAGTCAAGTTATCAATAAATTTTCTAAAGAAAAGTCAAGTTATCGATAACTTTTCTAGAGAAAAGTCAAGTTATCGATAACTTTCCTATAAGAAAGTCAAGTTATCAATAACTTTTCTAGAGAAAAGTCAAGTTATCGATAACTTTTCTAAAGAAAAGTCAAGTTATCGATAACTTTTCTAAAGAAAAGTCAAGTTATCGATAACTTTTCTAGAGAAAAGTCAAGTTATCGATAACTTTTCTAGAGAAAAGTCAAGTTATCGATAACTTTTCTAGAGAAAAGTCAAGTTGTCGATAACTTTTCTAGAGAAAAGTCAAGTTATCGATAACTTTTCTAGAGAAAAGTCAAGTTATCGATAACTTTTCTAGAGAAAAGTCATGTTATCGATAACTTTTCAAGAGAAAAGTTAAGTTATCGATAACTTTTCTAAAGAAAAGTCAAGTTATCGATAACTTTTCTAAAGAAAAGTCAAGTTATAGATAACTTGTCTAGAGAAAAGTCAAATTATCTATAACTTTTCTAGAGAAAAATCAAGTTATCGATAACTTTTCTAGAGAAAAGTCAAATTATCGATAACTTTTCTAGAGAAAAGTCAAGTTATCGATAACTTTTCTATAGAAAAGTAAAGATATCGATAACTTTTCTATAGAAAAGTCAAGTTATCGATAACTTTTCTATAGAAAAGTCAAGTTATCGATAACTTTTCTATAGAAAAGTCAAGTTATCGATAACTTTTCTATAGAAAAGTCAAGTTATCGATAACTTTTCTACAGAAAAGTCAAGTTATCGATAACTTTTCTATAGAAAAGTCAAGTTATCGATAACTTTTCTATAGAAAAGTAAAGATATCGATAACTTTTCTATAGAAAAGTAAAGATATCGATAACTTTTCTGTAGAAAAGTCAAGTTATCGATGACTTTTCTATATAATAGTAAAGTTATGGATAACTTTTCTATAGAAAGTTAAACTTATCGATAACTTTTCTATATAAAAGTAAAGTTATCGATAACTTTTCTATAGAAAAGTAAAGTTGACGGTATGTTTTCTGTAGAAGGGTCAAAATATTTCATTAAAGAATTGAGGTTATCGTTTAGTTTCTAAAGAAATATCAAGTTATGAATAATTTTTCTTTAGAAAACTCAAGTTAACGATCATTATTCTGTATAGAAATTGTACATTTATTAATTTAACTATTGAAATATTAGGTAATTGTTTACTTTTTAGTTGTTGTATTAACTTACCGTTTGTTTTACTACAATTTATTTTGCAATTTTTCATTGAAAATCCTGTTTTTTTACATTCTCCAGTTAAATGCTTTAATACTTTCTAATATTACATAAAATGTATGAAATTTTAACCCATTTTTCGTATAATTTAAATTTTCCTTCTTGAAAATTCGTCATTAATTTATGCCAATTTGTTGCAAATGTGTATATTCAATTGCATAAGATTATAAATCAAACAATTAAATAATTAAAAGTTGTTTTATTTTTTTTTTATCGAAAGTGAAAAAAAAACTTTAAAAATTAATTTAATTTATCTTTACAGATGAACACAACTTACATTACGGAATAAATAATTTTATGTTTTATTTTTTCGCAAAAAAAAAAAAAAATCTTCAACTGATTTTCACTTGTTGCACGCTTCTTTAATTACATTCAATTACGAATTACTAGTATCTGCGATTAAAATCAATCCATACAACAAACAAAAATATCATTTAAAATAACAAACGTGTAAGTAAAAAACATTAAATTAAAATTTCTTTTAAATTTTATTTTGCTGAAATGAATGTATTATATTTTTAACTATATAAAACATGAAACTGAGAGAAGAGATTTCAAGTTAATTAGATGGGTTTGGTTATATATGATTTGTGAAAAATTCATTTTTTCGAAAAAAATAAATAAGTGATTAACGTTAAAAATCATGTTGATGAAGAAATGTAAACTGTAATTTAATACATATTAAATATTTATATAAATAATCGAGATAATAAAATTAATTCATGTGATGAAATTTTAATTTTAATAAATTCTTATTTAATAAAATAATCATCCCAATACTCGTAATTATCTCTTTTATATGCATTTGTTTTTTCTTTTAAAACTACTCTTTTTGGACACTTAAAATCCCTAGAATATGCTACATTTTTTAATTCATTTAAATAACTAACATTATTTGCATATTCTTTCTCTTTGTTTCGCCCTCTTTGCTGTATGTAATTTAAAACAACGGTTCTCAAATGGGGGTCCGTACGAAGATTGTAAGGGAGTCGCAAAGACCTTTCGTTTGAATATAAAATTTCAAAGATATTCATACTAATAGAGTAAAAACTCGGTAATATTTGTTTGTGCTTCAATTTTACTATCATTCTGTTAATTTTTGTCCAAAGTTTGAATGTTTATTATAGTATTTCATTCAATACAATAATTTAATGAACATTATTTTACATTTTCCTTATACTGAAGGCACAATATAGAATTGAATAAACTATATTTCGATTTAAAGTTTATGATAAATTTTTCCAAAAATACATCATATCCCGAAACTCGATAATTCCAATTTCGGACTTTAAATATAAATAAAAAATTGAAAGTACTTCACAAAATGGTTTAGATTCTGTAGCGGTTAAAAGTTCAAATTTTCATGAAATTGTTTAAATTACATTGAACTATTCATATAACTTTTTATCTGGTTACCCGATTTAAAGAAAAACATATTTTTTTGGACTCAAATTCTTGCCAAATAATTTTCGTTTCTCAATATTTTGTAAAAAACATTTAATGATAATACGTCCTTGAGTCAAGACAATGTTTTTGCCATTTTCCTAAATTTAGCCAGATTTAACAGTAGCATTTGATATCAAATTGAGAAAATATAATTTTTAATTTTTTTCTTCAAGAATTTATTTATTTTTAGGTTTAAGAATAATTTAAGAATAACTTTTGAAATTAAATTGAGAAATGAATAAATCCCAATTTTAGTTCAAACTTGAAATTCAACAAAGATGTTTCTTTAACATACATATTTTGAGAAATACGTTAAAAGTATAAATTTCAAATGTTTCAGTTTTTAGGATACAGTTAATTAGATGCGCCAAAATCACTGTGGGTCTTTTTCAAGTTGTAACATCTCAAGTGGGTCGCGACGCAAAAGCTTGTGAGAAACTCTGATTTAACACATGCATTAAAATACAAAACAAAACTTGTTAACAAAAATTTTCGTCATAAATATTTTATTTTTATTTTTTTGTCCAAACAATTTTTACGTTCACCATAGTAACTGCCTTCGCAAAAAAAAAATTCCAAAAAACTTTTTTTTTTTTTTACAAATTAATAACAACAAATAATAGCGACAACCAAATTTGAAAACAAAATGTGTTGTATTAAAAAAAATATGACAAATTATTATAAATATTTAAAACAACCAACAGAAAAAGAAGTTGGTAGAAAAAAAAAGTAAAAACTGTAATAAAACTATAGAAATAAAAAAAAAAATATATATAAAAAATTCATTCATAATAAATATAGTCATAGTAATATTAGTTTTATTAATTAAAATGTGTAAAAATAATAGCTACAAAAATTGTTTAATACGAAAAATAAAACAGCAAAAATTGTTAGGTAAGATTTTTAGACACATACATAATTAATATAATGAACGTGGAAATTTTGGTCTATATATTTGGTAGGCTATAAATTAATGAATGAATAGTTATATGCATTAATATGTAGTTGATTTTCTAAAACAGTTTGCCAAAAACAAAAATATTTTTAAAATATGCTTCAATGTTAGTAGCACTTAATAAAAAATATTTTGGAATATTATTTTTAACTATTTTATATTTAAAATAACGTAAACAAATTTAATATGTAAATTTTACGATAAATGATGAGCACAATAACATTCAATTGGCGAAAATTAACAGTTACATATATGAATCAAAAACAACTTTATACTAATTATACATTATAGTAATCATATTATAGTAATTTTGAATTTAGAAACTCTGACCTCTCTGTAATTTTCTCTGCAAGTATACCGAAAAGGCTTCCTACAAAAAAAAAAAAAAAAAACAAAAAAAAAATATATATATATATAAAAGTTAGTTGGACTTTTTTAAATACACTTCACTAATGAAAATTCTCACAAAAAAATTGTTAATAAAAAAATTTTGAAAATTTTTATATGACATCTTAAAATACAAGCTTTTATTTATTTAATTAATTATTTTGACATATTTTACATAACAAAAGTTATGGCCACTTAAATAAATGTGTTAATCATTTTTAAAGCTATAGAGCCACAGTTCTCAAAATAAAAATGAGAAAAATTTATTTTACGTGCCTCTGTATCCTCTCCTACACATGCACCAAGTATTATCTAAATCGGTATTAAAATTTTTTAAATTTAAAATGGAGTACATATATATATATATATATATATATATATATATATCCTCGATACACAGTGATTCCAAAACGATTTTTGTGTTTTTTATTTTAATAACTCTATAGCTTTTGACCTGTTAAAAATATTTCAATAAAATTTTACATAGCCAGAGCTGAGATGTTTCGAATTGAACCATAACGGGTCAAGAGGTTGGTGGGTCAACTTCCAAAGTTGGTCATCCCTGCCATATTATTAAAAAAAAAATCGCCAAAAATTCATTCTTTTTTTTAATTTTAAACATAAATAGTCTTTGTAAATCTCTACATGTGTAGGTTATCTGTTTTAGTTTAAAAGGTAATTTTCTCAAATTTTTGGCCTAGATTTCCTACAAAATTCTAAATAATACTATTTTTTATTACCACCTGAAAGCGATTGCAAATCAATTGAAAAGTATCTCGTCTATAACAGTGTGAAATTTCATTGTAATATCTTCAATAGTTCCCAAGTTATAAAATTTGAAAAATGTATAAACTAATATGCAAAAGTACATTCCAATTTTGTGCTCAGTATTAATCTAAACTTAACTTAAATACCCAGAAAAAACTTCTTGGTTTTCGGTAATGGCAACTATTTATTTGAGTATTTTCTTGGTAATGAAGTGTCATTATTGTTTGCCTACTCTATATTACATAAATAAATACTCAATAGTATAATAGCAATCACGTGAATGAGTTGGCTAGAGCGCTGGATTAACAAGCAGAAGATTGTCGGTTCAACTCCAGTATATTGCTGTTCGTTTTTTTTAATGATAGCTACTTTTATACTAAAATAGTTTTTATCGCTTAGTAAATTAAGTATGAGATGGTGTACTGAGTATGACGTTAGTCTTTATTGATTGTTAATTTGTGCCCATGTTCAAATGTCAGTGACGGCAAAATTTTTTCGTTCTTTTTTATTTTCATTTAACATTGGGACAAAGCAAAGATATATATTTTTGAGTATCCCTAAAGTAGAAAAATAACTATATGAATTTGTGAGCAACTCGAACAAAAATAAGTAATTATTCCTACAAAAAATAACCAGTTTATATTTAATGAATTGAGAAGCTGCTTACATATTAGATGAATAACTCATTATTTTAACAAAGTGATTTATTCTTTCTACTTACAACTACTTACCCTATAAATTAATTAGATGTCATTACAATAACTAATTAGTTCCAAGCTGTTCAATAACGCATTGATTTTAAAGCGTTACTGAAGTCATGATTAATGAAAATAATAGAAACTAGTTACATTTTACATAATAAATACGTAATAAGTAGCCAGCAAAAAAAGAACATCCAAAGAAATCAATAATATCTTGAACTTTCGATTCAGAAGTAGTGCAAATTCGCTTCATTTCCAATGAATTTTATATAGGCTTGTCATTGGAAGTTGTTCTCTTTTTTAATACCTTTTCACTGAGTAAAAATTCATGCTCACGATGTCATGTAAGAATTGATTTCTTTGATGTTCTTTGTTATCAATGCAGGGAAATTACTTTTGTATGCATAACGATATTTTTCATTTGATTAAGACAGTTATTATTAAATAACAAGTACTTGTAAATTTTCAACGTTTTATATCCGAAAAATTTATCTGAATTGATTTTTAATAGCATCTTTGGATGGAGCTTATGTAACTTCTTAAGCCCAAGAAACTGTACACTTATTGAAACATTTTATGTAATGAAAAAGTACTTCCTTAAAAATGACTTCTATTTACTTTTGCTGGGTAATTAATGAAATGTTATGATATAAAAAGAGTTTTCTTTGTTTGCTTTTTTTTAACGTAAAAAATTTTATAAATATTAATAGAAAAACTTTAAGTTTCATATATATTTTATAACTAAAAATGTAACTAAAATAATTGACGTAAAAATAAACCATTTTAGATTAAAAATTAATTCACACTAAAATTTTGCCCTTCATATATGTATCCGTTTTTTAAATATATGAATTTGTAACTTTAAAAAAGTCAATAAAACGTAGTTTTTTCGAAAATCTGATCATAAATAATTAATAACATACCGGATTATAAATAAGCAGTTACTATGCAACTTTATTGTAATGCATACAGTATGTTGTTGTCATAACAAGGTAACTACATCTGTAACTACATGTCATTACCAAATTTTTGCTAAGTTCCCAGGAAAGCAAAATTTGTATTGGGTATGTGTATAGGATTCTGATTATGGGCCTCTTTCTATCGTTAACTCTATGTTTAATTTTCAATTTCTTTCAGTTTAGAATAAATTATAGATTATATTCTCAAAATAATGAAAAAATATTAACTTAATCATCCCTAAACAAATATTTTTTTGTTGACTGCAATTTTATTTATATAAGAATAAATTTAAAATACATAATTTTTTCCTTATTATTCTAATATATATATATATATATATATATATATATATTAAACAAATTTCTGCTAATTAACACAATGATGTTAATAAATGTTAATGCAAAATTAAAACTGTTCCATAGATTAATATATTTATCACAATTATAGCCATTTAAGGCTATTAAAAAAACTCTTACAGAACTATTAACTGATCGCAGTTTAATTAATCAAAATTCGTTTTTTTTTACTTTTTAAAACACTTTTTTTTTCAATCCTTTGACAATATTTATAATTATTTATAATAAAAAGCGATAAAATCTATAATAATTTTAATATTTATTTTTTAATACAATTAATTCAATAACATTTTTTTTTCAAACAGTCATATGATGTTTGAAAAACTGCGGGTATTCATATTGTAATGAATGCACATATAAGTGATAACCGGGGCAACCAAAAAAAAAAAAATATATATATATAAAGTGTTTTATACGCATATAAAATGCTCTTAGAATCGGAAAATATGTCTTTAAAATTAATAAATATACTCTTAATATATTATTCTATCTGGTTAAATTTTAAATTTTCTACTTTCTATTTATGCTAAAAATAATTTGATTTTTATTAGCAATTGCTAAAAAATATTTTCTTTTTGCACTTAAAAACATTCAAATCTATTACTCTTTATCAGAAAATAACAAAATTTCTATAAATTTATAAGATGAAAATTATTAGGAAATCGGATTTGAAAAGCGCATGTGACATTAAAATGAAAATATCACTAATGGAAAATATTTCAAACAAACTCTATTGGGTGTAAAATATGCAAAATTTTGCACTTAAATGTAAAATATGCGAAATTATGCTTTTATGTATAAAATATCCAAAAATATGTCATTTAAATTGATAAAATATGCTCTAGAATAAGTATTTTCTATGAAAATGTGACAAAATAAGCTGCTAAGTCTAAAATATGCAAAAAATTGCCTGCAATGGATAAATAGCTAACGGTTTGGTTCATTTGAAGCTCAGGAAAAATATAATTTTGCATAGTTTTGGTTGCCCTGGTGATAACAAAACGTATGTTTTTTTTTATTATTCATATTTTTATGTTTAATTTATTTAATATTCTTGGCAAAACTATATTTAATATATTAAAGAGAAAAAAGTAAATAAAAAAATACCTCTTAATATGGGTTTGGTTTTTGTTTGAATTGTTATGGCTGTTTAGCTGTTAGCTTGGCGTACTTGATTTATATTTATTCATACTTGTTCATGACTCTGACTGAGGTCTATAAGTGAATATGTCTAACTATTGATTCAATGTTCCTTTTTATACCCTACACCACCATAGGCCTTTGTGCTGATGTTTGTAACGCACAGAAAATATTATCCAATACCCACCTTAAAATATACCAATCGACTCAGAATGACATTTTAAATCGATCTAATGATGTCCGTCCGTCCGTCTGGCTGGCTGGACGGCTGGATTAATGGCTGGCTGGCTAGCTGTCCATGCAAACCTTATGCACAAAGCACAGGTCGCAATTTTGAAAATAATTCAATGAAATTTGGAACTTTCATTACCATTATTTCACCTGTCCACCATAAAAGTGTTGTTCCGGAATAGGGGTTAACGATCGTAAATGCCTTAAGTATAGCAATATTTTAATGAAACTCGGTGTAAGGAAGTTTTGTATAAGTATCAATCTTTGTATCAAATTTCATGAAGTTCGATCCATAATTGACCATAGTTCCCATATAAAACCCCCTTCCGAAAATCACTTTAACGTGCATAAATCACATACACATCATAATATTCGACAAAAATAAGTTTTATACAAGTAGAAATTGCAGTAACAAATTTTATGAGGATCGCTCCATAATTTATAGCTCCCATTTCGGGAATCACCCTAAAGTGCATAAATTCATATAAATGTGAGTATTAACGTAATATTTTGTATTCGTATATTTTATTTTATACTTAGTAAAGGTATCGGTCCACAATTGTCCACATGTCTAATATAAGACCCCTACACGAATTTTGATGGAATCACAGAATGGTGTGGGGTATCTTTTTGTCGGGCTTGGCAGACTATATCTTTCTTAGTTGTTTTATTTATAGTAAATTTTTTTTTTATATTTTTCTATGATTTCCTTCCATGTTTTGTGCGGTCATTGATTTGTTGTCTTCTACAGACTTCAATTATTATAAAATACTATTTTTTAAGAATTTTTTTTATATAAATTTCGCAACAAAAGTCTTTCAGTTTATTAATATTTTTTTGTTACTCTCTAAGTTGTAAATGATTTTTTTTTTGTTAAGATTGTAGATTTTAATTTATATCCATAGGTATCACAAACACTTTTTTAAATGTCATTGAAATTGTTGGAAATGTGATAAAGTAATGTGAATTATGAATACCAAGAATCTTAATGTTTCATTGCTTTCACAAAATTTTCTAATGTCTCTAAATAATGGATTATTCAAAAGTGATTATTTGACTTTTTAAGAAGAATCTATACTAATATAAATTATTCGCTATAAATGGACATACAATAGTTCGGTAGTGATTAAACAATTTTTTAAATTGATTTTTTCCTTATTATAAAGATACTAGAGTATAAGTATAATAATAAAAATGTGCACAAAAAAAAAAAAAAAAAAAAAATCAGAAAATATCTAAAAAAATATATGAGCAACATTTTGACGCCTTTCCTCTCCCCAACCTTGAAGCGGTGAAAATTTCTGAGAATAATAATGTTTAAAGAATTGAAAAGCAAAAATATAAAAATTAATCGGCGTAAATGCACTCCCTGATCGAAATACAAAATCAGTGTAAGATAAGATTTGAAGAATAAACAATGAGTATAGCAAATTTAAAATTCTTAAAACTTAAACCGACTTTAAAAAAATATTACAAAAAATAAAAAATGGCATATCTCCGCTCCCTGATATAAAATTCAAAATCTGTCTCCGTTAAGATTTGTAGAACGAATAGTTTTGTAAGTAAACCAAATTAAAATTTTTTATAACGTCTGGGAGCTTCAGAAAGCTCTGGAAAAGTTAAAAAATTCTTAGAAAATTATATATGAATTCGGGTATCTCTGCTCCCTGACAGAAGTTTCAAAATCTGGCTCCGTTATGATTTGTTGGACGAATAGTTTTATAAGCAAGAAAAATTTTAACTTTACGTCGTCTGTGAGCTTTAGAAAGCTCTGGAAGCAGAAAACATGGTTAGGAAATTATATATATATATATATATACAAAAACATTTTTCAATGGAGTTTTTTTGAGGTTTTTGACAACGGAGCTTAGAATTTTTTCCAAAAAAAAAAAAAAAAAATGAAAAAATAATATTAAAATGAAAATCAAATACATTCCACTTTGTTTCTTTGGAAATTCCTCAAAAAATACTCGGCTTTCTCTTTTTAAAGATTCATTATTAATTATTGTTTCTGTTTTTGGAAACTAAGTAGAAGATATATAACAGCAGTGTAGTCAAATTTTTGTACCCGAAACGCACCGAAAAATTTTCCAAATACGCTCAACTGAATTTCAATAAGGGAAATATTTCTTAAACTATAATTAGATTTTCATAGCAGCAATCACTTAAATATTATATGGTCCATATTTGTTACTTTTTTAAATATTTTAACTTCAGCGCCAAAAAAATTTAAAGTTTGTGTTCGGTCTCAATTTTGAAGAAAACCCAATTGAACGATTCATAATTGACCATAGATTCCCTATACGATTTACTTTCAAAAATTACTTTAATCTTCACATATTCTATAAAAGTGCTGGAAATAAGATAATATTTGTTATATATAAGTCTTATGTAAGCAGAAATCATGGTGCTTAATTTAGGATCAGTTCATAACTGACCTCAGCATCCATATTAAACCCCTCTCCGAAAGTCACTTAAAAGTGCACAGATCTCATATAAATATTAGTACTGAGATAATATTTGTCATAAATATGTTTTGTAAGTGTTTAAATCTTACTTCCAAATTTCTCAAAGGTCGGTCTACAATTGACCACACGTTCCATATAAGATTCTCTTCTAATGCGCTCGAAAAAATTAATGCACACCTTAAAGCTTATAGCTTTTGTTATACGTGAAAGGGAAACTAGTATCTGAAGCAAAAGTAAATATTCAAATTATATGACCGTAAACAAAATTTTAAGAATTTTAAAAGAAAATGAGTACAATTCCTGAAGCAAATCGGCTCATTCATTAAATTGCTCTGAATTTTTTATCAAAAAACTATCTTGAAGATCCACAAACTGTAGAAACTTCTTAATAGGATCACAAGAAAGAATGTGGTGCGAAATAGGAGACGAAAAATTATTAAAAAACAATTTCTTTCACATTTATGAAAGCTGTGTAATAGAAATTAAAATTGTCCAAAAACTATTTACTCTGGAAATCTATTTGTACGTACGGGGAAATTATCACTTCATTCATAACTAATGGCTCCATTAACACAAAAATATACGTGAACGAGTGCCTTCCAAAAAGATTTATTTCTATCATTGGAAAGCACAAAGTATCCCAATTTCTTTTTCTGGCCTGATCGCGCTTCTTGTCATTACAGAAGAAAAAGCAATTGAGTGGTATCAAACAAATTTTGTTGGTATGCATCAGGAGTATGGGGCCTTAGTCAAAAAAAAGTTCTTTAAAATATACAATTCCTTTTGCCATCATATACAATGATAAAAAAAAAAATACTTTTGTCTGGCTAAATCATAAAATTATCATATGCGATGTGTTTTTAAAATATACCTTTTATGGTTAAAAAAACTTCCAAATGATTTTATCTTGACTTAAAATGTATTATCAAAAGTTAACAAATATACAAAGTTTCTGGAATTGATAATGTAATTTTTGTTTTTTAAATGATAATTAATAACTAAGTTACGGACCACCTAGTTAAAAATTATGGACCAAATTCTAGAAATACAGGGTGTTCGTCGTAACTCCAGTCCATATTTTTCCCTTGATATCTCAAAAATAAAAGCATGTGCAACAACGAAATTTTGTGCAACAAAATTTGTGGATCGATGTAAATTCGGAAACCAAAAATGAGCGAGATCAGTCCACCTCCCATATAAGACGAAAAATCGAATTATGTTGGCACAGAAAGTTGCAGATGATGGGTATAACAGATTCGGCTAAGCCATTTATAATATTCTTATGTTTGTTAAATTTTAACAAAATTTTCTAAAACTGTGTATAAGTAGTTCGTAATCAATTTCAATGTAAGTTACGTCATATTTATTAAAAAGTTATTGAACATACATCATGAGGAAATTTCTACGAGAATTGTTTACACTAATACTTTATTGACAATTCGTATTTTCCCGCCAATCAACTGTTGCGCTGGTATAAAACTTAAAAAAAGTATAATTCTAACCTTGAATCTAATTTCAACCATTAAGAAGAATTCTATTTTCAAATATTGTTCAAATTGAAGAAAATTAATTTATTTGACTTCAAGTTAAATTTTATTTAAATTTATTAGAATTTCAGTGCACAAATAATTCAGAAATTTGTATAAATTGGTGCATTTATTATTGTGTTAAATTTGATTTAAATTTTAAATTGAAGTTTTAAATGGTTTTAATTGATTTATATAGAATTGTGAACAAATTTACCGCTATATATTTTAATTAAAATGAAAAAAAAAGTGTTGCTAAATTTTAAAATTTCAATTGAAACTAAATTTAAATTTTGTTTAAATTGGTTCGTTTATTAATTTTTATTGGTTTGATAATGAAATGATTGGCATATAATGTCATTGAAAATTTTTGTTTCGAAAGTAATACGTAATTTATTTTTTGGACACATTACGCACATTTATTTTCCCATTTTTATTAGTTCAAACAGACATTATTCAAACAGATATTAATTATATCAAATGGGTAAATAGGAAAACACGTTTTCTCATTAGTTACATTTGAAAAATTATTATTTCTTTGAAAATTATTTCATTAAACTGTCGAAAACAATAAATTTATTTTTACTAAAAATATAATAAACAAAGAGGATAAACATTTTTTGGTTTAATGATATGGAGTAGCTTCTATAGCTATTTTAGAAGATTAAGAAAAAAAAACGAAAAGAAAACAAAAGAAAGTGGGTTTAAAGATGAAACGAGGAAGGGTGTTGTGCATAATTGTTAACAAAATACGAATAAAATCTCCATCTTTGTATGCTTATTGCGTATTTTATATTACATTTAATGTTCTTTAGTATCCGCTATATTTCAAAACGATATAGTAAAATTGTAAGGATAATTATTCCTGCCAACTTTTGGAGATATGTACTTAGATTTAATTATACAAATTGTCAAGAAATCTCTTTCTGGTCCATGTTAGGATGTCCACGAATATAAAATTTTTAATAAGGCTATGCTATTTCAATAGCAAACTATAAAGATTTCGGGAGCATACTTGCGCAAGACATAGGACTGTCCCCACAATTTATTTCTCGCGTTTATATAAATAGTTGACTAAAATTATAATTTTTCTGTGTTTTCGTTATACCACTTACATGGCTGCTAGTTTAAAATATTGTCCGATTTTAACAAGAACTTGTAGAGACAGTCTTCTGACTTGCTCAGTTATGTGCCCAGTTTGCGATTGTAATTTTACTCTGTAACGCCGCTGAAAATTTTACATTTGCGGATACATAAACATGCACCCACTTATATGGGTGCTGGTTTAAAATATTGTCCGACTTTAACAAAAACTTGTAGAGACAGTCCCCTGACTTGCTTAATTATGTTCCCGAAGTTTTTGCTCTGTTATGTGTCCAATTTGTGATTGTAATTTTACTCAGTAGCCCCATTGAAAATTTTAAATTTGAGGATACCCTAACATGGACCAGAAAAATATTTATCGACCATATGTGCAACAGAAGATAAGTGATTTTTTTAAAAAGATGGTATATATTACTGGACGAAATGTCCAGTAACATTTTAATGATTCACATCCAATACAACTGTTATTTGATATTGTTTGTTCTTACAAAAATTTTGTAAGATCAAATAATTATTTGCCCAAAAAATAGAAAAATATTTTCCATTAAGTAGTCACACAATGTTCACTTTTTTGTTTGCTATTAAATAATTTAATTTGCCCAAAATCAGCAGACTTGTTGTTCGGCACATAAAAATATTTTATGGTCATGTTACGGCAAAGAAATATTTGTCAGTTTCTGTCAAATATCAGCCTAGTCTGACTGTACTTTAAGTTAAATTAATAATACAGTCGAACACGGTTATAACTAACACCGGTTATAACGAACTATGACTATAGCGAACACTTTTCTTCGGTCCCATTGATTTGACCGAAATTTTCTATACAAATAACTACGTATATAACGAACACGATTATAGAGATCTTTTTCTATAACGAACACATTTTTATGATCCCATGAAGAATATTTCATACAAAAAAAATGTGTTTATACGAACTCTCTCAAATATTGGTTTTAGGTAAAGAAATTTGCAAGAAAAATCTTTCAAAAATGTAAAACTGACAGTAATAACTTTTATTAAAAAATTGAAATTATAAGAGTATTAAAAATTAAATATTTGCAGATCACTACTCATCAAAATAATGCCGGAAAAAAAGTTAAAATTTTTTCTTTAATTTAAAAACTTTTTTCTCGTTCTCGTTAATTTAAAGATATTGTAATAAATTTGTAAGTAAAATATAAAACAGCTGTCAGTAAAACGAATTATTTCATATAAAAAATTACCTGATACTTTGAATTGATTTTTCGTTATTTTTAAACTATAATTCCTTTCTGTTTAAGCATTTTTAAGTTTTTGGTCGATTTTTCGTTTTTATAAGAATTTGTTAAAATTATGTTTATAAATAGTTTCTATGGTTGACGAAGCAAATAAAAACCGAAAAAGAAAGATATAATCGGTCAAGACCGACTATATGATACCCTACACCATTGTGTACGAACATAAAAATTCGGGAAAGGGACTTGTATTACACCTGTGACCAAATGTAAAATAAAATATACAAATACAGAATAATGCATTGATACTAACATCTAGATGATTTTATGCACTTTAGGGCGATTCCTGGAATTGGATTTATATGGAAGCTATGGTAAATTATGGACCGATTCTTATAAAATTTGGCATTGTTATTTGTACTAACATAAAACTTATTTGTGTCGAATATTAACTTGATACTAACATTCGTATGTGATTTAGGCATGTTAAAGTGATTTTCGGAAGAGGCGTTTATATGGGAGCAATGGTCAATTGTAAACCGATCTTCATAAAATTTGTTACACATTGATACTTGTACAGAACTTCTTTGCGCCGAATTTCATTCAAATATTCTTATTTTTAAGGCATTTTTGAGTGTTTAGTCTCTATTCCGGGGGGACATTTGCATGGGAGCTAGGTGAAATAATGATGGGCTTCGTGCTTGTATTATAAAAGTCCCACGTGACAAATTTCATTGAATTATCTTTAAAATTGCGACCCATACTTTGTAGACAATGTTTGCATGGACAGCCAGCCAGACGGCCGAACATCGTTAGATCGATTTGAAAAGTTATTCTGAGTCGATTGGTATACTTTAAGGTGAGTGTTGTATAACTTTTTCTGTGCGTTACAAACATCAGCACAAACGCATAATACCCCAACCACCTAGGGCGGTGTAGGGTATAAAAGTAATTATAATAATTGATTTAGTAATTTTATAAAATTAGTTATTAGTCTTTTAGTATATTAGTTGTTTTTGATTTGAATCATGAAGCGACGCAGGCGAAAATTTTTCTTAAATACAAAAAATATAGATTTTTTGTGCGAATAAATACACAAAAAAGCTTAAATGAGTGATTCCGTAAAAATAAATTTAGTAATAGATAATAAGAAATTATTTTCTTCGTCGTTAAAATAGTTACATTTTAACCTTTTTTAAGAAAATTTTAAGAACCAAAAAGGCTAGAAACTAAAACGAAAATTTTGAGGTTAAAAGCAAAATAATAGGGCTAGATTTAGCCTTAAAAAGTCTAAACTGGCAACACTGTTAACGAATTAAATTTGTCGGTCTCTTCGAGTTCGTTATAACAGTGTTCGACTGTATTATTTTAATAAATTAATTTCTACAGTTGAATGTAAAATAATTTTTTAAATTTTGTTTAATATACTTAATTTCCTTGGAAAAACTATTTTTTTTCTGTTGCTATTGTTTTGTGTAATAATTTCATAATTTTCCTTACTGTATATATTTATAGTTTAATAAATATAATTTCCACTTAATAAACAAAGTTTCTACTAAGTATCAATTTTCTTTATTTTTTAATTCAATTGAATTAATATTAAATTGTATAAGTATGAGTTGAACATGTATGTTGGATTGGATTTTTTTCCTTACCTTTGAAATATATCAATGATATATAATTTTTTTTTTTTTTCTCCAATACCGCAAAAGCCGGCTGTAATTTAACACTTTCTTAACGCTTTTTAATAATTTTCGTTATATATTTTATTTTATTTAAATTGCTTTTCTTTTCTTTTTTTTATTTATTTATTTTTGTAACACAATCAAAGCGATAGCCACATAAAACGGTAGCAAATCTCAATTACACACGATTTGAAAAGTAATTTTTATTTTTATGACGATGATGATGATAATTTTTGGGAAGAAATACTTTCAATTTTATTATTTTTTCTATTTTTAATTTTTATGACTGAAATTAAAATAAATAGAAAATAAAAATTGCTACAATTTTTTTCTTTTTTAATTTAATTTATTTAAAGGATTTATTGTTGTTTCTAGTGGTTAAAGAAAAAAGATTTGAATTTATATTGAAACGTTTAAGACCAGGAATATTTTTGGTTAAATAGAAAGAAGAAAGCCATAAACAAATATTAATTCAATTAAATTATGTTTGCTGCTATTGTTGTTGTTATTGTTGTAATAAATCTACGTTTCACTTGGTAACCACAAACAAATTTAAAATAACGATTTAATAGACTCTTAATTTGTTGTTTTTTTTTATTTTTATTTTTTAATTGTTATTTCATTTTAGTGATGTTATATGTTTAGCAAATATTTATTTAAGTTTTTTTTTTATATATATTTTTTTTTCTATAACAATTTTAAATGGAATTAAAATGGTTTAATACAATTTTGGTTTGGAAAAAATATTAAACATTTACTTTTGTTTTTATTTAATTGAACAAATTTAAAAGCTTTAAAATATTCATAGAAAATACAAACGAAAAGAAAATATTTATTTTTATTTTTTTTATCAAAATGTTATGTTTTTGTTGTAATTGAAATTAACACTTAATAATTTTAAAAATTCACTGCATGTCTTTTTTGTAAATATATATTTTTTCTTTTTTGTGTGCAGATTTTTGTTGGTAATTTTGTTAAATTTTATTTTCAATATATTGTACTCTTTATAAACCTTTCTTTTTCAATTGAACATGCATTTTTTTGTTTGGTGGCATGTATTAAATTTTCGGCCAAAAAAATTAAAATACGAAAACAAAAAACAAAATTTCGCTCTCAGTTGAAAATAAAAATAAAAAAAGCAAAAACGAAACAAAACTGTAAAGCAAAGTATCTGAGTTGAATGTTTAAAGAAACCAATAATAAAGTGTTTTTGTTATTATTAATACAAAGTTGAGTATCTATTAGATACTTAACTCTATTAATACAGATTATGTTTAAGTCAAGTTTGGCTCAGAACGCGTGTTTAATGAAACTTAAGCTTACAGCAACCTTAAAACTTATAAAATTTTGACAAATTTTCTTTAAACTTTTAACTTGAAATTTAATAAATCATTCTTAAAATGTTTAACTATTTTTCAAGTAATACTTTTGACTATATAAATAAAAAGAAAAAAAGATTCTTCTTTTTTATTTTAAATCTCTTTTTTAAACTTCTCTGTACAAATTTGCACACAAGTTTAACGCTTGAAATCTCGCCACTAACTAAACTAAATTAACTAAACACACTAAAACGACCGACCCGTTTGTTGTGTATTTTGTCGCTTAGTGTGTGTTTTTAGCTGCTGCTGTTGCCGCTGATGTTGTTGTTTTTGTTTCGGTTTCAGTTTGTTGTTGTTTATGACGTTGAGCGCGCTGCTGTCGCTGTGTTGTAGTTAAATACAAATGAATAATAACAACGACACACAAAATAAATGTATTAAGCAACTTAAAACGTTAATGCAGCCAAAAGTCAAACCGTAACTAAATAATAATAAAAAAAAAAATAACAACTACAACAACCAAAGCTTAAGTTAGTCAGCCTGTCCGTCCATCCATCAGCCAGCCAACCAACCAAACCCAACATATTAAAAACAATCCATTTACGTTCGACATCACACTTTTTGTCTTTGGTAAAAAAAAATGTATTTTTTAGTCATTTTTTTGTTGTTGTGTTTTTTTATACTGACAAACTAAAGGAATAAAAGAGCGGCAAATATAACCAGAGTTAAGAATTTAAGCCGTTGCACAATGGGTAGTGTAGGATTAATAGGATGAAAACGTTCATATAAGGTTTACCGCAAGCACAACTGACACCAATGTCTTATTGCAAATATAGACTTGCGTACTTAAATCCCGATTTAAAAATTTGTTGAAACCTGTTGAAATTCTGTTTCAAGTTAAAAAAAAAAAATGAATACGATTCGAAAGAAAACTTGAATGAGTGTAATTTAAATTATAAGCAAAAAGTATTTCAGATACTTTTATATGAAAATACTTCTTTTTTTTTGGGGGGGGGGGGGGCAAAAATTTTTTTCTTAATAACAAGCCCGCGGTCGGGCGAAAAGGTTTTTATCTCTGTGGTAACATAATTTTCCATTTACTCAACTTTTTTTAATAATAAAAAAATTTTAGATATGAGTTTATAGGGAAATAAGTCTTTAAAAAGTTTTCAAAGGCCTATAATAGCTTTGTTCCCGTACTCTAAATTGGGAGCATGCAGGAACCCAATGTTACCGAAAATCGTTTCCGGAGGAGGAGGGCAAATGAGAGCTATTTCAAGAGAATAATGTTAATTAAAAAATAAAAATTTACAATAAAAATTTTGATCGAAAATGAATAAAAAATTATTTGTTTTTGCTACTAATAGGAAAGTTTAATTTAAAAAAAAACTAAAACATTCAAATATGCTGAATAATAAAATTACATTCACATACGAATTTTTAAAACAATTTGATGTTTTATTTCTCGGTATATTTTTGTGGAAGAAAAAATTAGCTTTTTCTCATTTTACCAAAAAAGTACGGAAACAAACCGAATATATTCATATATTCAAAAAATAAAGATATAAACTTAATTAGAACATTCGGTATACATTGAGATCCCTGATTCACTTCGTATGTTTTTTAATTTCTTCATCAAAGAGTAATTCCAATTTAAATTAAAAAAAAATTTTTTTTGACCCTTGGTTATCGATTTGGATAAAATTTGGTGCATGTGTAGAAGAGGATACAAAAGCATGCAAAATGACTTTTATTCATTTTTATTTTGAAAACTTTGGCAACTCTGTAGCTTTGAAAGTGATTAATATATTTTTGTTAAATGGCCATAACTTTTGTGTTATAAAAGATGTCATATTTTTGCAGTTTATTTGTCAAAGCTTGTATTTTAAGATGTCATATACAAATTAAAAAGACACTATTTTGAATATATATTTTTTGTAAAAATTGTCTTTGGAGACGTATATTTAAAATACCCTTATTTTTTTATTTATTTTTATTTCTTGATAGGTAGCCTTATCGGTATACTTAATAGAGAAAAAATTTCACAGTGGTTAAAATATTTTAAATTTAAAATGGAATTACTTCAATGATAGTACTTTTGAAAATATTGATGTAAAAATTTTTCAATTGAAGAGCTTGGATGTTATAGGCTTTTGGAAAACGCATTTCTTTAAACAACTCTTATGAAACAACTTTTTGTTATTAAGAAATTAGGTAAAAATGATAAATAATATTAGCGAAGCCCCTTTTGGATATTCCACAGAAAAAAAAAATAATAACAAAAAATTATTATAGATGAGAGGATTCATAATAACTTACTGCCGTTAATTTAAAATATCTTTCTTGATTACAATATCTTCTAGAGACATGTCAGATTTAACAGCAGATCGAATTCAAAGAAAAGTGTACAAAATAAAATTTATTTTTTTAAATTTTACTATAATTATTATTATTATTATTATTATTATTATTATTATTATTATTATTATTATTTTTCCTTGAATTTACTAGAAAATGTTGATTGAGTATATTTAGACAAAAGTATTACCTAAAGATCAACAAGACCTAGAAATGAAACTTGGTTCTGAAAATGAAAAAGTCACAAGAATGATTCCCAATCCCAAAAATTAGAGAAGCTCGGAAGAGCTGTGTCAAACATGTTCGGCTGCGTAGTTGCGCGTTACGCTCATTTCTTCAAAATCAAATATGATCCATGTTAAAGCTTTGCCTAAGCTTTAGTCAATCAATGCTAAAAACAAAAAAATTAAATAGCAAAGCTGAGAAGAACTCTGAGACAAAAAATGATCAAAGGTCCTCAATAATAAAAAAATAAAAATAGTTTCAATAATTTGTTATTGCTGACTTTTCTCATGTTCCTGGATAAAAACTTATATCAAATAATCGAGAAAATGGTTCTGAATAGTATCGAACTAAAAACAATAAAAATTTACAAAACAATTTTTCGTATGGCAAGTTTTTTCCAAATGCGACAAGATATTAGATTGTTTTGCTTCTATAGACTGAATAAACTCGAATAATCATAACAAGCAGCGCCTTTAATATTTTCTGGCCAGATTTGGAATATTGTCATTACACTAGAAGCACCCAGAATTGGGAATACTATTTTAGTCCCACAGAGTGTTGGTTATTTAAACTACCCAGAATTTTGGCAATTGTAAAGGAATTGGATACAAGTTAAAAGTGAATTTATGATGCTCAACTATTGCTAAATTGTGATTATTATTTTTAAATTCTTATAGAGAGATACCACAAAAGTTTCGTAAAAGTGCTTTAAATTTCTTTCAGAAACCATACTTAAAAAATTAAAAATAATCTAGTTAGCAATTAATTTTTATATAAAGTGTTATATCGGAAAAATCTGGAGAAGTAATGCTACAAATAGTTGATTTAGTTTTAATTCTAACTTATCTTTTATTCATCTTTTATTAAAAAAAAACGTGTTATGTTTTATTTGAACGCATACCTTATATTTAAAAATTAGGTTCAATGAACTTTTATAGAAAATTATACGTGTTTTCATAAATGTCTATTCATGAGCTTTCAATTGATAATTTAATCTTTGTAATAAATAGTACAGAAAATACTTACTATTTTAAGTGAGTAATGGATTGAAGGAATATTAAATTTAAAACGCTTAGTAAACGAAGAGTCTCCACAATTAGCTTTTGGCTAAATATTCATAACTGTTTTAATTATTTGATTGTTGATTTGTTGGGCGATTGTGATTTGCTAAATATTTTGGCTTTTTGTTCAAAAATACTAAAAGACACACAAAATTGGACCTTTGTAAATTTTTTTGGTTTTTGAGTAATTTTTCCTTAGGCGATTATTCGTATAGACAAAAAAAAAAAGCGGATGAGAAGTTTTGCCCCACCCACCGTATAGACCAGACATTGTTCCTTCTGACTATTAGTTAAAATACGCTTCACTTCAGAGCAAGGTATCCAAAGTATGTTGATTAATTTCTTGCCTTATGAGAATCCCAGAAAAGTCGCAAATTCCAATGGACAATACTTTGAACAAAATACATTGTACCTTTAGCTTGAAATAAATGTAAAATTTTTATTAAGAAATAAATATAAATTTGTATTAACCCTGTGGGAAAATTAAAAATTCTTGGAAGGATCCACGAGATGAATTATTGTGGAAATTTTTCGATATAGTCCTTTAAAGCAGGATTATATTGAAAAATTTTTTAGGACGAGTATTAAAATGATGCGTATTGATGATCTAAATATAGAAAAAAATACTTAATAAATAATAATAAAGTCATTTTCAGTTCCCAACCAACGATTTAAAACTATAGGCATAATTGATTTTGCACAGCATCAACCCAAAAATTTGTTCTAACAGACATATATCAATGTCTAAATCTGCTTAAAAATTCATATCGGTTATCGTAAATAGTTCTACTGTGTAGTCAAAATGACGAAAGGTATTTATATATATGGGCCATTATCAAAATTTTTTGATTTTAAGTTTTTTTGAAGGCACATTAAAATCCATTGTGTAAGTATAAAGTGTAGGGGTGTAGGCGATAGTTATAGCGGTTTTAAGTTGAACATATATAAATTTTTATAAACTTAAACTCCTAGCGATGTATAATTGTGATAAAAATTACGGGTATTATCAAAATCTGTCGGATTATTCAAGTAAAATTTTTGACATTTTCAATGTTTGATAGTATTAATGTTACATATTTTTTTTTTTTTTAATTTTCTTGTTACTTAAAATCGCACTTTTTAAAAAGTTTGCGAAAAATATGGGTCGAATCTAAATTATTATATATTATAAGAAAATATATTTTATTTGAGTTTATTACAAAGAAATGCTATTTAATATTATGATCCTTTTTTAACTCAAGTAAAATTTTTTTGGTCTATATAAATTTTATCTTCCATATTTTTTTGATGCGCAACTTAAGCTCAATTTCGTGCTGTCCCTGCGATGTACCTTAGCAAAATCTGTTTTAACAAAAGTGTCCCGTTTACAACTATCAACTACATTTGACATAATTTATGGTAATGATCAATTACATTTATCACCGTTATTATATATATCCAAGATTTATACAAATTGCAATTTGCTATATAGAAATACAAAAATTTAAAAATTCAAATTTTTGCATAATTTTCAAAAAGTCCATAACATTATTTTTTTAATAAATTTATTTTTAATGATCCTTCGATTTTATTGTGTAAAATAACAAAAAACTAACTTCACGCAGTAATCTATGACATTCCATTAGAAACTGTGGATTTGACTCGGGAAAAAATGACTTTTCAAAATTTGTATTTAGTTGAGCGACACACAGTCCCCGTCCAAAAAACCAATAAATTTTTAAAATTAAAAAATGTGCAAGTCTGCACAACAACAAAGAAGGTATAGAATTTATCCACAAAGTCTGATTAGTTTATATAAGATTAAAGGAGATCAAAATGTATAAACGCACGAACAAAAAGTATAGAAGAATTGGAAAAAGTTAAGTAATTTTTAGCCCTTTTTCTAAATTTATGAAATTTGAACAGTAATCATGATAAAAAAATAAAATATATGGTGCTAACATTTTTCACTGCATTAGCTTCAAGTCTTGTGAATTCAGATCTGTAACCCATTTATTGAAAATGATATTACCACAAAACTCATTAGGGATTAAAGTCAGTTTTAGCCAGTTTAAAAATTTTAGATAATGGCCCATGTACTCATGCATCAACTTTTGCGGAAGATATTGTTGTTGTAAATCCTGGTGTTGCATAAAGATAACTTCAGTCCCATATAATTGTGCTGGAAAAATGGCTGCATTTCAGAACACAATAAAATATTTTGTAATACACTTTGATCGTTAACTGATTTGGATCCATCATGTATGTTCAAAAGTTACACAGATTCAACTAAATGGCTTGTATAAATATGATATCAATAAAGCCTTTATGGTTTTATAACATTCGGCTCTGAAGAACAGTTTCTTTATCGAATATGGAAAAATTACCGAGAAGACAGTTTTGAGGATAAGAAGTAGGGCAACTAAAAATATGCTCTAAAAGAAGTTTTTTATGCTCATATGAATGCTTCGGAAATATTCCCTTAATGAATCGGAAAATATTCCCTTAAAATTCAAAATAAATATTAAAGGCTAATAATACATTACACCATGAAATTATAAAATGTTTAACAATTTATAGGACGAAAATGATTAGGAAATTAAAAAATATTTATAAATTCATAGAACGAAAATGATTAGGGAATCGAATTTGAAAAACGTATGCGACAGTAAAACAAAAGTTTCATAAATGACAAATTATACAAGAAAATTCTATTGAGTGCAAAATATACAAAAATTTTTTTTAGGTTGAAAATATTAAAAATTATGCTCTTTAGAATTAAAATAGGCTGTTTCATATTTCGATAAGAGAATATGGGGGAGTGGTACAAGAAAAGAAATCAATTATTGCATAATTTGAGAACCATTTCCGTAAAAGTATTACAATTTTGAGGAAATAACTTTCTTATCATCTTTAATAATTGAGATGAAAATGGAAAGGATAGGACCAGGGGCAATAGTATTCTCCATACGAAGAAACTACTAATTATTGGAAAACGTAAATACTATTGCAGCAAAAGTTTTAACATTTTACGAAAACTTCTTATCAACCTTCAAACTTAGAATGAAAATGGGATGGATAGGACCAAGTGAAATAAATATTAAATATCTTAAAAACTTTTACTGCAAAAATTTAAAAAATTTTGTAAGGTTCTCAACAACCCCAATAATTTAGAATGAAAATGGGACGGGTAGGATCAGCGACCATACAAAGCAAATATTCATTATGGAATATCTAATGAACTATTAAGTGAGAGTCCTAAAATTTCTTATCATATCGCACTTATGAAATGATCCAAGGAGAGAGGAATCACCCATATAAATATTTATATTACGCATATCTTAAAAAGTATAACAGCGAAAATATGGAACTTCAAATAGGGCAGATAGGTTCAGGGGGAGTAGTGGCGCTCACGTAAAATAAATATTAGTCAAATGCTAATATGCTATAAAGTAAGGATTTGCTATGAAAATATGACAAAATATGCAGCTAAGTCGAAAATATGAAAAAAATGCTATTGAGACTAAAATATGTAAAAATATGCTGTAACAAATCGATACCAAAGTTCTTAAAGTTGTCTGAAATGGATAAATAACTAACAGTTTGGTTCATTTGAAGCTCAGAAAAAAATATGATTTTGCATATTTTGGTTGCACTGATAATAAGTAACAGGTGCTTCATGGTACTAGGTGTTAATTAATTCCCATGTTTTTCTTTTTACTTACAAATATACATGCGCAATACTTTCTCCCTTGCAATTAAGAATTTATTCGCTTACGCTAGTGCATAGCAGTAAGGCTTCTTTCGGAGCGTATAAGAGTCCAGGCAAGAAATGAAGCTACTTTTACAGGATAAGTTTACAAATCCAATGGACTGAGTAAATTTGGATTGTCTAGACTGTAGAATTTGTGGTGGATATATACATATATTATTTTTTTGAAATAATTCTGTAACTTTTGAACCGTTGGAAATATCAAAATAAAATTTCAGAGCTGTTGATTTGGTCTACCCCAAAATTTGAAAAATTTGCAAAACTTGCAAGGTTTATTCTTAGTTCTTTGTTCAGTTGTAAGCTGCATATATAAGTATTTGGTATTGCTGAACTCGTAAGATTGTGGAAAATTACAAGCAATAGAAATAAATTAAAGGCCGTTGAAATTTCTCCAGAATATGACCCGAAAAAAGTTGGATTTAAGAATATTTTTATGAAATAATGGTATTTCAATGAAATTTTGGCACAATACAGATAAACTTGTTCTAAAATCAGGGAATTGAAAAAAATTTGCAATTTTTTGTACCAAAATACCCAAAATCTCAGTCCAGAGAAAATTTATTTAAAAACTTGACTTTTTTCATTAAAATATTCATAAAGATGTTGTAAAAGGCGTAGCTCAAAAAAATTTTCTTATGTGTTTAGGGCCCAAGTTAGGATCTAAATTTATAAAAAAAAAACTTACAAACTAGGACAAAGTGAGGGTAAAATTTTCTTCGACATAAATATCTCCTAAACTAAAACAGATAACCTACATATGTAAGCTTTTTTTTGTAAAGATTTACAAGGATAATATTTTTTTTACATTCAAGTCATAAATGAATTTTTGATGAGTTTTTAAAAAAATTACATACCCGAGGTGACCAAATTTGGAGGTCTACCCTTTAACTCCATGACCCGCTAGAGAACTGTGTTCCTCCAAAATAACTTAAAAGCACCTCAGTTCTAACCACATGAAATTTTGTTTAACAGTTCACAAGTTAGCGAATTATTTTCAAAGAAGCGTTTTGGGACCACTGTGCGCTGGACATAAATTGCAGATCATATGATAAATGCGTGACTGGTGGGTATTATGCTACTGCTCCATCCCGACCTAAGATTTGCCAGAACTACTCTTTTTTTTTCGTTGTCTTTGTATTTGTTCAATGGTGATTGTTAATTAAAAGTTCATAATGCCTTGAAAATTGTTTGAGCACTGAGGGAAAAATGACGTTGCAAAATCGGCAACAGTTGAGTTAATATGCCGCCTTCCACGGTATCTATTTTTCGCAAACTTTCGTTTTTAATTTGTTAATTTATGTTTATGAAATTATAAGGTTTTGGAAACATCCGCCGACTTTTTACGTTACAAAACACATGCCATTTAATTTTTACATATCGTATGTCGTTTGTGAACAAATTTAAGGATATTTGTGCCGACTACAAATACATAAGATGTCTTTCGCGAATAATATGCTTTCAATTATTTGTAATATAAAATTTAGCTTCCTGATTTTAATTGTAAAATCTAAAAATTTCTGTTTTTTAGATTCGTAGCAATTTTTTCGCAATTTTTTATTTTTTACCCAATTTTGTAATTTGCGGTTAATTAAATAATAAATTATTAAAAAATCTGTGAAAATATGGACCCTTTTCAACCAAAAAATCTACATTTCTGGAGTCTTTAGGAAGATTTGCAAAATCCATATCCTTAAATATTAAGCGAAAGAAAAGAGTAGGGGTTACTGGATAATACCAAGCGGGGGTTATTTCTACAGCTTTGAAAGTTGTGGATTTTAACTGCCAAAAAAGCTTGATTTACTTCTTATTACTATTCCTATATTCTTATCTTTAGAGATAGAATACGCTGAATGTTATGCAATTCAAAGATCTGTTCGCTCACCCTAAAGTGTTAAGGCTGTGTAGGTGATTCTTTTGTAATTAATATTGTAATTTTCTTCATGTTTAATGGATTTCAATACCACTTCATAACAACGTATGATTATTTAAGCGATTTTGCGAAAATAATATATTTCAATGTAGTGAACAAAATTTTACACTATTTCACTATTTACTTTAATTCAAAAGAGGAAAAATAGACTTTTTACTGTTTATGATTTTATTACAAAATAGTTTAAATTGAACATATGTGTAGAAAATATTATTCTCTCTCGGAATTCAGTTTATACGTTTTTAAATAGATATATTGGCGCATTTTTTAATTTCGGAACGAATCTTAACATCCAGAAATTGAAAGAATGTAGCCTCTTGTCAAAAATTTACTCATGAATTTTTTTCATGAAATATGTATGTAACGGAAATAATCTTAAGGTAGTTTTGAAGTAGAATCGAACCTATTTAAAGTTAACAATGGTTTACTAAAGGTATATTAAGCGAATCATCTTTTTTGAATACATATTTAAGGAATTTTACCTAACAATGGTTGGTAAAGCTGTATTAAGTTTTTTTTTTTTTTTTTAAATACGGCTATTAAGCTTTTGAGAACCAAATGTATAAACTTGACCCAATTGCTTTTAAAGTGTTAATTATCTGTAATTTTCAATAGCATCGGAATAGATGAAAGTGTGATAAAAAAATTTTAATAAAATCTTGATATTTTGCTAATGAAAAGTAAAAAAGTAAAAGTAAAAATAAATGCATATTCCAAATGTTAATATGTCTCTATAATATTTTGAAGTTAATTTTCTTATAACGAAAATTTTTATAATTCTATTGCAAGAAATCCGCATTTTTAGATTGAAAACATTTAGACGTAACATTTTGAGAATCATATAAAAACATACTAATCTACATTTTTAAAGGAGTGCATATGTCACTTTTTTCGTGAGACACTTTAATATACATACATATAAAGTGAGTATATACAGGGATATATTAAGTATCTTTTAAGTTGCGGCTGAGGGATTCTTTCGAAGACATTCAGCGAAATTGTCAATACCGTTTTTGAAAGTTGAATGTCGTATTAGGAGGCCAATGAGTTTCCACTTTACATAACATAGCCAATGTCCGAGTAGAACAATTGGTTTAATATTTATATTTCTATGTCAAATTTTATGTTATTTAATTTGTTGCCCATTAACATCTACTTAAAATTCTATTAGAATAGATTGAATTTTAAACTGTAAAATTTTGTTTAATCGTTTTTAATCACATGTGCTATGTAACACCAAAAAATATAAATAGAAGTAATTTTTAATAAGTACTTTTTCATTACTTGCAAAGTTTCATTAAGTGTACGGTTTCTTGTGTGTAAGAACTTATATAAAATATCATCCAAAGATGTTATTAAAAAGCAATTCAGATCAATTTTTCTGATATAAAACTTTGAAAATTTACAACTACGTGTTGCTTAATAATAGCTGTTTTGATCAAATGAAAAATATTGTTAGGCATATTTTAAAAAAAAAAAAAATATTTGGTTTATATAAAATTTAAAAATAATTTCCTTGAATTGATAAAAAAGTACATAAAAAATCAATTTTACATGACATAGTGAACATATTTTCCTACTCAGTGAATGAAGAGGTATCAAAAAAGAGAACATCTTCCTATGACAAGCCTATGTTAAATTCATTGGAAGTGATCCGAATTTGCTCTACTTTTAGATCACAAGTTTAGGATCTTATTGACTTCTTTGGGTGTTTTTTTTCTTTTTTGCTGGGTCATGTTACAAAGATATAAAATTATAGAATTTGATTTTAAAAATTTTTACTCCTTACAAAATGGTTTTTTCTTTCATATTATTCTTTATTGAGTGCTTAAGTGTTTAGTGAGGTAAAATATTGCTGTCGTACTAAGTGTTGATAGAGATCTTGATTTAACTCTTTTTTCACAAGATGGATCTGATCTGGCCTTTGATTTATTTATTTATTTATGTTTTTTAATTAATCCATCTTATATTTCCTTTCCCTTTTTATTAAAAAAAAAAATTACTTTAATATTTATATCATTTCCAACCCATTGTGTGTGGTCTCAGTTTGGTTTATTGGCTTGCCTGTTTTTGGGTTGGTTTTTCTTGCTATATACATACACTCATGTTTGCTGCTTTCTGCTAGCGCAGTTAGACCATTTAGCAGCAACCACCATCATACAACTTTAGCACTTTAATGGACATACTCGTCGTACTAACTATCTAGTTTAAGATATGGTTAAGAAACGATGGAACAAGTTCATGTCTCAATGTTAGCACCTATGCTTTCATTTACTATTTTATACTTCACTTTACTTCATTTTACTTTGATTTTGATTTTGTTTATTTTTTTGCCTTCAATCTTCTACTTCATATAAAATGCAAATTTTTAGTAATTTTTCTTGTTCCTTTTAGTTGACTTTAATCCTGTTTTTGTTGTTTTATTTAATGCGTCTTTAAGTTTGATGTTTCATGTCTTAACCAAGTTGTATTGTTGCTGATCATGCAAACTTTAGTTTAATAATGTTGGTTATATGTCGTGGACTTAAAAGTTAGTTTACAACATGTTGAGTGTGTGAGTTTGTACTGCAACTAGAAAATTTTTGCGGTTCTTTTCTAACAGTTTTGATGTTTAAGAGGTACATTTGTATTGCCGAATAATGTTATGAAATTGTTAAAGACAATTACATCACGTTTTTATTTTTTAGCTGACTGTAAGGCTGCAGTTTAGAGGATTTGGGGGATTTGGACTAAAGACGGTAATAAATTACAGTGTGCAGAGAAACACTACAATTTAAAATTTTTTGACAAGGACAAGTATATAGAGCAACTTTTTCTATAGAAAAATTGTTGGCAACTTTTTCTATAAAAAAATTGTCGGCAACTTTTTCTATAGAAAAATTGTTGGCAACTTCTTCTATAGAAAAATTGTTGGCAATTTCTTCTATAGAAAAATTGTTGGCAACTTCTTCTATAGAAAAATTGTCGTCAACTTTTCTATAGAAAAATTGTCGGCAACTTTTTCTATAGAAAAATAGTCGGCAACTTTTTCTATAGAAAAATAGTCGGCAACTTTTTCTATTGAATTTTTGTTGGCAACTTTTTCTATTGAATTTTTGTTGGCAACTTTTTCTATTGAAATTTTGTTGGCAACTTTTTCTATTGAAGCTTTGTCGGCAGCAGAGCAACTTTTTCTATAGAAAAGTTGTGACTAAGAGAGCAACTTTTTCTATAGAATATTTGTCAATAACAGAGCAATTTTGCTTATAGAAAATTTCTCAGTAACAGATCAGCTTTTTCTATTCATATCTAATAGCGTTTATGCTTGTCGCTTAATGTAACTTTTTCTTTGAACTATTTTTTTATTCACTGTACTTTTGCTCAAATGTTCGATCATGCTAAGCTCTACCTCAAACTTATTGCGGCAGCATATTAAACTTAATAGTTTATTTTGTTTCTTATTTACCGCCTCCAAATAAACAACATTGTTGCTTGGCAACATAGAAAACAAAAATATTCATAAAAACAAATTGCATTTATTTTTGTAAATTTTTAATTATTTTAAATACAACATAAATATTAATAACAACATTATTAATAGCTATTAGGTATTAAAATCGTGTTTACTGCTAACATGACTTAAATAATATTCAAACTTGAATTGTAGCCAACTTATGGCGTCGTTGATGATATCTACTCATCTTTGTCATCTTAAACAGAAGACGACGTTGGAAGAATGAATGGCATGTTTATGATTCAAAACAAATAAATACCGGGTATGACTATACAAAACAACAACAACATAAATATTTTATTATCGATTGATTTAAATATGTAAATAAAAAATACAGAGGATTTGTTGTTTATTTTTATTGAAAATGTTAACTGACTCATTAGTAGAGAATTATTTGTGGAATGTGTAATATAAGTAGTAGCAGCATACAGGTAAAATAAGATTTACTGAAAAAAGGTCGTTTAAAAAATGGGTATTTTATTCTCTCAAAGGTATTTGAAATATGTTAAATATTTTAGATTAAGTTTGAAGATTAACTTGGTGAATAGGAAAGAAAATAGAATTGAAGCGACTAAGCGAAGACTTGCTTTAAAATTTTAGCATTTCGGTAGCTTCTTTTTTTATTTTAAAATTGTTAGATTATTATTTCTTACTATTTTCAAATTACTAAATTGTTACAATGGCAATACTCTTTTTGGGCGCACTTATTATAAAAATCTGTTATCTTTTAGTTCTTTTAGCATTTTTTTTTTATTTTTTATGAAATTGAAACCTCATATTTTTACCATAAATAAAACACAAAATGCATTCTGTTGTTTTAGACTCGTGCCAAACACACTTCAAGAAAATAAATAAAACACAATATAAATAAAAAAGCGAAAAAAAAATTTAAAACACGATTTGTGTTTCAATGTTAATTCTTTAAACAAATTGAAATAAAATAAACCCCCCACCATTCACATACAAATACTACATCACCATACAAGACTTCAAATTCGCCGTTGAATTTGGATTTATTTCAAACAAAAATTACTACAACTCGCACCGCAACAAAAAAAAAAAAAAAAAAAAAAAAAAAAAAAACTGACAAAATTGTTAGTAGTAACTTTAAAATAGACTTTATTTTATTGTTCAGTAACAAAAAAAAAAAATAAGAAAAACATATTAACAAAATCATGTTTGGTTTAACATTCGAAAAACTGCATTCCAAACAACGTACTTTTAAACTACGTACAACGACGACAATAACTGCTACGAGAACTGTGTCTGCAAAATTCGCAGTTATACGTAAAAATGCTCTGAGTTTAAAAGTAAAGTACCCAATCACTAGTATAGCTATAATATATGACTCATTTATTACAGAGAGTTTTTAATAGTTTGAGAAATGTAGAGTAGACTTTTAGAGCCATAAAGTCTTTACCGTTTACTTTATGACTTACAACAAGAAAAGTTTGCTAAATGTTTACGTTATTTTTCTTCTTTAAGAAAATATATGAAATAAAAGTCAAAAACTGTTCATACCGATTAGAATAACCGGTTTTCTGTAGAAAACTTAAACATAGAAAATTTCTCATTAAATGAGCAATATTTTCTATAGAAAATTTCTCATTAAATGAGCAATATTTTCTATAGAAAATTTCTCATTAAATGAGCAATATTTTCTATAGAAAATTTCTCATTAAATGAGCAATATTTTCTATAGAAAATTTCTCATTAAATGAGCAATATTTTCTATAGAAAATTTCTCATTAAATGAGCAATATTTTCTATAGAAAATTTCTCATTAAATGAGCAATATTTTCTATAGAAAATTTCTCATTAAATGAGCAATATTTTCTATAGAAAATTTCTCATTAAATGAGCAATATTTTCTATAGAAAATTTCTCATTAAATGAGCAATATTTTCTATAGAAAATTTCTCATTAAATGAGCAATATTTTCTATAGAAAATTTCTCATTAAATGAGCAATATTTTCTATAGAAAATTTCTCATTAAATGAGCAATATTTTCTATAGAAAATTTCTCATTAAATGAGCAATATTTTCTACAGAAAATTTCTCATTAAATGAGCAATAGTTTATATAGAAAATTTCTCATTAAATGAGCAATATTTTCTATAGAAAATTTCTAATAAATCAGCAATATTTTCTATAGAAAATTTCTCATTAAATGTGCAATAACTTCTATAGAAAATTTTTCAATAAATGAACAATATTTTCTACAGAAAATTTCTCATTTAATGAGCAATTTCTATAGAAAATTTCTCACTAAATGAGCATTATTTTTTATAGAAAATTTCTCATTAAATGAGCAATAGTTTATATAGAAAATTTCTCATTAAATTAGCAATAGTTTCTATAGAAAGTGTCTCACTAAATGAGCAATATTTTCTATAGAAAATCTGTCATTATATTTGTTGGATATGTGTTGGAGAAAGTTTACCAGAATCTAAGAAACCAATTTTCTGTTAAGTCTTTTTCTAAATTAAAAAAAAACAAAACTTTTTTATCAAATATTGGTTATATTAATGTTTAATAAGCTTTTGATAATGTTCAAGTTATATAAACTTTAGCTATTACTTGCAAATACTGACATACAAACACACTCAGGCATATTGAAATATTTACTCACACAGATACTGATAAACTATCATATTTGCATTTACTTAACCAATATAGGTTTACATACATACATATTTACATCCGAATACATATTTGTATCCATGTAGTAGCATATTTCATGCAAATTTTATCTGTGATTTTGCATATTTTTTGAAAATAAATTATATTGCAAGTTACTTTTTTATATAAACTAACAAATTTATATAGGTAAAAAATAAAAGTCAAATGAAATCTATGAAAAAAAAACTTATTTTTATGTAACAGTCAGCATGTCGCCATCTATATCTTTTTTTGTTTTTAATGTTTTTTTCTTACATTCAGCATTTAAATATACACAACATGTGTTTATGCAGATTTTGTAGTTTATAACAAATTTATATTTTTGAATTTTTTTATCCAATATTTTGCCAATATCATCACATTTGAGTACGTAGAACTTCTAGTTTTTTGACCACAATTTTTTCTGTTCATTTTAGTGCTCACCAGCAAGTCAGAGTATAATTTTATCAGTTTTACCTCCATTCGTTTACATACATACGAACGTGCTTTTACGGTCAGGGTGTCACATTACAATTAATGTTCAGATTTTTTCTGTTGTGTTTTTAGGCAATTTTTTTTTAATTTTTTTCTACATGTGTTGCATATTTCCCTTGGTTATAATTAGTTGTCATTAACCTTTTGCTAGAAAAGTTTTGTAAAATAACAAAAAAATAAATAGCCGGTAAAGAGACGGACAAAACACAAGAATCATCAAAAAATTGCAAAATAAAAAAAAAAAATATATATTGTATTACTATCAGATAATATTTCTCTTCATGTGTACAGGAATTTTTGCATATGAAACAAGCGAGAATGTTATATTCGGCTTGGCCGAATCTATATACCTATCATATGCAACTTTTTAAAATTCCACCTGATATGAGAGGTGGGCGTTAAAGTGGGCGGACCATGCCCATTTTTTGTTTTTGAGTTTACACTGGTCCTTGAATTATTTGCATAAAATTTCGTTGATGCTTCACCATATATGGGAGGTAGGTGGTGAAGTGGGCGGATCACGTCCATTTTTTATTTTCAAGTTTATATCGATACTCGAAATATCTGCATAAAATTTCGTTGTCGTACATGCTTTTGTTTACGAGATATCAGCAGAAAAGTAAGAACTGATAGTACATCGAAAACCCTGTGTTTCTAGAATTTTGCCTATAACTTTTTTTTTGTTTATTACCAAACAAATATAAATATTTGAGACAAATTTCGTCTCCCCATGTGGTCTCCTCGAACTCTATCCTGCGTTCAACAGACAGACGGACGACTCAGAATCTTACCAGGACCCAGAATATATATATCTTATGGAATCTTGAATGACTTTTTCGATATGCTGCACACGGAATGATAAACCAAATATACCCGCACATCGTTTTGATGGTGGGTATAAAAAGAAAGCAAAACACAATGGGCCTTCAGGAGAAAATATTTACTATAAAAATCATTAGTGTTGAAAGGTTTAGAGAAAAAGGGATTAGGAAAAATTCATTAAATTATATAATATACAGAAAAAGTTGCTCAGTTCACTCACAACTTTTCTATAGCTGAAATTGATCAGTTTACTAAAAACTTTTTTATAGAAAAGTTTGTTTTTATAGAAAAATTGCTCAGTTTACTGACAATTTTTCTATAAAAAAGTTGCTCAGATTACTGACAATTTTTCTGTAGAAAAGTTGCTCATTTTGCTGACAATTTTCCTTCAACAAAGTTACTCTGTTTACTGACAATTATTCTATTGGAAAGTTGCTCAGTTTACTGACAATTTTTCTATAGAAAAGTTGTTCAGTTTACTGACAACTTTCTTACAGAAAATTTGCTCAGTTTGCTGACAATTCTTTTATTGGAAAGTTACTCAGTTTACTACCAATTTTTCTATAAAAAAGTTTCTCAGATTACTGACAATTTTTCCAAAGAAAAGTTGTTCAGCTTACTGACAAATTTTCGATAAAAAAGCTACTCAGTTTACTGACAATTTTTCTATAGAAAAGTTGCACAATTTGTTGACAATTTTCCTTCAAAAAAGTTGATCAGTTTTATGACAATTATTCTATTGGAAAGTTACTCAGTTTTCTGACAATTTTCCTACAGAAAAGTTGATCAGTTTGCAGACAATTCTTTTATTGTAAAGTTGCTCAGTTTACTAACAATTTTTCTATAGAAAAGTTGTTCAGTTTACTGACAATTCTTTTGTTGGAAAGTTGCTCAGTTTACTGACAATTTTTCTATAGAAAAGTTGCTCAGCTTACTGACAATTTTCCTACAGAAAAGTTGTTCAGTTTACTGACAATTTTCCTACAGAAAAGTTGTTCAGTTTACTGACAATTTTTCTATAAAAAGTTTGCTCAGTTTACTAGCAATTTTTCTATAATAGCTGCTCTGTTTACTGACAATTTTTCAATGGGAAAGTTCCTCAGTTTACTGACAATTTTGTTTTGGAAACGTTGTTTAGTTTAATGAAAATTTTTCTATGGAAAAGTTGCTCAGTTTACTTTAAAATTTTCTATTGAAAATTGTTCAGTTTACTGACAATTTTTCTGAGAAAAACTTGCTCAGTTTCTGGAAATTCTGGCGATAGAAAAGTTACTCTAAATAATATGTTGTACAGAAAACTTTTCTATTGAAATGTTGTTCACTTTACTGACAATTTCTCTCTACAACAGTTACTCAGTTTTCTAACAATTTCCTTACAGAAAACTTTTCAGTAAGCTGAGCACCTTTTCTATAAAAAATTTGTAATTAAACTGTAAAAAATGTTCTATGGAATTAGAAATTACTCTTTTGCTGGTAATTTTTAAAAGAAAGATCAGCTATTGAGATGTAGTTTCTTTAAGTTATGCACTCTGTATTACACTCTTTGCTGTAAAATAATAATATAAAATTATTTATATCGTCACAAATTGACAATTACGTTCACCAAGCAACACCTTTCTAATCCATTTAATTTCATTGAAAATGTTTGAAAAAAAGATCAAACAAAAGAAAATAAATAAAAAATTCAAATTATATTTCATATATGCGACAATCAAGGTTTGTATGATGGTATCCTGGAGAGACATCTAATCCCCGTAATAAAATATGCGCAAATCTTATCTTAATTCGCGTTTTATTAGGAGTTTATGTTTATTTTAAATATTTCGTACTTTTATCATTCAGTTATTCTTTTTTTTTTTTTTTGTCCATATACCTCGTAAAACACTAATTTATGCTTTCTTATATAAACAGTGACAAAAAAAAGCAAATATCTTCTTTCCATGGTACAGGTTAATTTGAACTAATATTAATACTTGGGCTTTTTTTTCTTTTTTTTGCATAAAGATTTAATTTTCTCAAATTTGTTAGCAATTTGTTTGATACAAATTTTTATTAATATTTATTTTTTTATTCCATATAAAAATGTGAGCAAAAGTAGCATAAATAAAAAAAATTTGCTGTTAATTTAATTTATTCAGTGTGTGAACATTCGCGAATATAAAAAGAGAAATGCTCTATATTTATACGTGACTTTGATTATTTTTTGTTTAGTCAAAGTCAAAATCTGTTATTCATTCATGATAATTTAAATTTAAATTTAAGAACGAATGAGCTGTAATAAATAAATGTGAAATTTCGCAATAGTTATTACCAGGGAAACCGAAAATATGATCTAAATAAATATTTGGTAAAATACGGAAAATATGCTCTCGAAATGGAAAAATATGCTTTTAAAAGCAAAACAAAAATGTTAATTTTTAAACAAAAATTAATTTTTTTTTTATTAAAACAAAGTTGCACAATTCACACCCTCTATCATATCGTTGTATCGCCGTAAGCAATAAATACATATTTTTGAAACAATATTTTTGAAAGCAAAAACAAAATTTATTTAAAAATATTTATGATATAAATTGATATATCGATGCAACAGAGGTTGAGAATTGGGCAGGTGTTTTGCTTATGTATATTTGATATTATAAATTATGGCAAAACTAAAATGTATCTATCAACTGCGTCGAAAATCCCAGTTGATCTTCCATTTGCTTACCCAATCTAATTCTAAACAATACAGTTGTACAGAAATTATCAAAGAGTTGCATGTATAAATTTACAATACATACAGCTTTCACTTAATAAATAAACGTCCTTTACGGCTTTAAAAGAATCATTTTATATGTTTAAAATTCTTCGTGATTAATTGCTACAAGTTAAGCACCTTAACGATTTTTAATGAACTTATGCTCTATTAAAATTAATATTAAATACTAAATAATTTTCTCTTATTTTTTATATATTAAAATTCATATTTGAAAAACATCTTATGAGGTGTAGAAATGAATATATCTTTAAAATGTCCAAATATGCGCTAAAAAGATTATATGTACTCCTCATATATCAAAGTATTCTATAAATATAATCTAAAAACCACAGTATACAAAAATATGACGATAAGGGTGAAATATGCCAACATATGCCCCTACAAATCGATGTCAAAATGCTTTATTTATTCTGAAAAGAAAATCATCTCTCTCTTTCCAGAAGCCCTCGTGTGCATCCAAGCAAAGTTTTCGATAAAAAAAATTGGCAGAAACCCAGAAAATTTTAAGAAAATTTAGCAACTTTTTCTATAAAGATTTTGTTTGCAAACTCAGCAACTATTTTTATAGAAAAATTTTCAATAAATTAAGCATTTTTTCCATAGAAAATTTCAGTAAATATAGCAATCTTTTTTATAGAAAAACAGAGCAACTTTTCTACAGAAAAACCGTCAGAACATTAGGCAACATTTTCTATAGAAAACTTGATAGTAAACTGAGCAAGCTTTTCTACAAAAAAGTTGTAATTAAACTGAGTAACTTTCCATAGAAAAGTAGTCAGTAAACTTAGAAACTTTTCTGCAGAAAATTTTTCAGTAAACTGAAAAACAGAAAAGTTGTCAGTAGATTGAGTAACTTTCCATAGAAAAGTAGTCGGTAAACTGAGCAATGAAAAGCTATGAGTAAGTTGAGTAACTTTTTATAGAAAAGTTGTCAGTAAATTGAGCATATTTTTTTCTGTAGGAAACGTTGCTCAGTATACTAACGATTTTTCTATAGAAAAATTGCCAGTAAACTGAGCAACTTTTGCTATAGAAAAATTGCCAGTAAACTGAGCAAATTTTTCTATAGATAAATTATCAATAAGCTGAGCAACTTTTTCTATAGAAAAATTATCAGTAAGCTGAGCAACTTTTTCTATAGAAAAATTATCAGTAAACTGAGCAAATTTTTCTATAGAAAAATTATCAGTAAAATGAGCAAATTTTTCTATAGAAAAATTATCAGTAAAATGAGCAAATTTTTCTATAGAAAAATTATCAGTAAACTGAGCAACTTTTTCTATAGAAAAATTATCAGTAAACTGAAGAACTTTTTCTATAGAAAAATTGTCAGTAAACTGAGGAACTTTTTCTATAGAAAAATTGTCAGTAAACTGAGCAACTTTTTCTATAGAAAAATTATCAGTAAACTGAGCAACTTTTTCTATAGAAAAATTATCAGTAAACTGAGCAACTTTTTCTATAGAAAAATTATCAGTAAACTGAGCAAATTTTTCTATAGAAAAATTATCGGTAAAATGAGCAAATTTTTCTATAGAAAAATTATCAGTAAAATGAGCAAATTTTTCTATAGAAAAATTATCATTAAAGTGAGAAACTTTTTCTATAGAAAAATTATCAGTAAACTGAGCAACTTTTTCTATAGAAAAATTTGCAGTAAACTTAGTAGCTTTCTCTGTAGAAAAATTATCGCAATCTGAACAACTTTTTCTATAGAAAAATTATCAGTAAACTGAGAAACTTTTTCTATAGAAAAATTATCAGTAAACTGAGCAACTTTTTCTATAGAAAAATTATCAGTAAACTGAGCAACTTTTTCTATAGAAAAATTATCAGTAAACTGAGAAACTTTTTCTATAGAAAAATTTGCAGTAAACTGAGCAACTTTTTCTATAGAAAAATTTGCAGTAAACTTAGTAGCTTTCTCTATAGAAAAATTATCGCAATCTGGACAACTTTTTCTATAGAAAAATTGTCAATAAACTGAGCAACTTTTTCTATAGAAAAATTTGCAGTAAACTTAGTAGCTTTCTCTATAGAAAAATTATCGCAATCTGGACAACTTTTTCTATAGAAAAATTGTCAATAAACTGAGCAACTTTTTCTATAGAAAAATTTGCAGTAAACTTAGTAGCTTTCTCTATAGAAAAATTTTTTCTATAGAAAAATTGTCAATAAACTGAGCAACTTTTTCTATAGAAAAATTGTTGCAATCTGAACGAACTTTTCTATAGAAAGTTTGTAAGTATATATATGACCACTTTTCTATTTTTATTGAAAAAGAAATTTATCTGTTAGTATCTTTTCATACCCTGCACCACAGTTGTGTCATTCCGTTTGTAATTTCCACAATTTTTGTTGGAGAACAAAAAGCTAGATATTTTCTGGATGCAAGTAAGAAATGATGTCGATAGGACGATGTCTGTCCGTCGGTTGAAATAGCATTTATGAAGTATACCGATTTCTGCCGTATATAATATATATAGCAAACGATCGGTATCGATTGCTATCTTTTCATATATATAGGTATATGAATATGTATATATATATATATATATATATATAGCGGAGATATTTAAAAAATTTGATTTTCAAACCAGTTTTCAATTTTCTGAAGCTATGGACTTCGTTTTTGCGCAACAAAATTTTAAAATTTTTTCCGAATTTTTCTGCTGAAGAAATGAAAGTAGTCGGTCAATTTGTAACAGAGATATCAGCCAAAGTGCATTTATGGCCGATTTCCAATTCCTAACTAAGTTACGGACTTGTTTCTTATACAGATCGATAACAATTAATTTTCTTGAATTTCGGTTTTTTGAATCAACCAAATCGGTTTATAAACAACCAAGTATTGGCAAATCTAACTTTTAATTTATTTAATTTATTTTTAAGAGTTTTTGTGTTAAAAAAAAAAGAAATAATTACGTTCAGTATTAAGAGAGTTATGAGTCAAGCTTTAAGCCATGTTTTAAGCTCGTATATAAGCTATGGGCCTTATTCTTGCATAAATCTGTCACAAATATTTTTTTCAAATGTCGGTTTTTTAAATCAGTCAAATCAGTCCATAAATTTTTTTCCATACGATTTTTTTTTTAATTTAATATTGTCTTACATTTATAAAATATTTATTCTTCACCAAAGTGATTATGTTTTCCTTAAATATGTGCGAGCTTTTGTAAAATTCCAAAGTATTAAATTTTTTATTTACTAGGTTTTATCGGTGCGCTTCGCTACCCTATTTGATGCGATAACTAATATTTAAGTTATAGTGTGGACAAATATATTTGTAATTATATCCAATATAATGTATTTTATTTTCATATAACACACTGGTTAAGGATGTATAAGTTTCGGCTCGGCCGAATATAATACTCTAACTTGTTTATAAGGATATTGTTTAGTTTCTGAACAATTTTATCTAAGTAGAAGGCAATTGTGAGTATCTGAGGTATTTTTTTTTATACAAAATTGTCGGAGTTTCCTCAATTTTTTCAATATAAAAATTATCAGTGTGCACTTTTCAATGGTTGGATAATTTTTTTAAATAAAAAAAGTCAAAAATTTTTTTTAATTGTTTCTTTTTAGTCTTGAGAAATAAAACTATTTTTTTATTTGTAGATATTTTAATTTTTTATTTTTTAATGATTTCTTTTTGTGGGATTTTTGATTGGTTTCATTTGTATGTGTTTTTTTAATTGATTGAAAATTTCTTTTGATTTTGATATGATTTTAAATTTTGAATAACATCTATTTAAAAAGAAATTAATTTAAAAATTTTTACGAGTATTTTTATTAAAAACAAAACAAACAAAAACAAAAATTATTTTGAAAACTAACAACAATAATTATATTTATTTTATTTAAAAGTGATAAAAAAAATTCGTTTTTTGATATGACGGTGTATTTTTTTCATTTTGAGGAGCAACAACAATTAGTATTAAAAACAGTTAATTATTTAAAAAAAAGCAATATTTTTTGTAGAGTTTTTAGCATAAATTTACAGAGATATTTTTGTTCGTATAATAAATTGCTTTTAGTAAGATTTTGTGTTAAATTTGTAACTTAATTTGTGACGTTTCTTTTATTTCTTAATTGGTTCCATTTAAGGTTGTGTAGCCATTCGTATACGTGCTGTGGCTCTAGATTTTGTATGTATTTCAGCGGTTCTTAAAGTTATGCCGAATATGTCTTCGTGATAGCGATTTTCATCCTGGAATAGAAAGTAAAAGTAAAGTAGCTATTTTCAAATAAATACACAAAAGAAAGTTTGGCGTAGAATATTTTCTAAAATCATTTACAAATTTTAAATAAATTATATTTTTTTGGTTCTTTCAAAATATCTCAAAAGAACCGTATTGTAGTTTAGCCTCGTTTTATAACTTCTACAACTCTTTTTATATTTTTTAGTTTTTTTTTTGTTCTCTTTCTAAATATGTGAGCTTATCAAGTGAAATTGTACTTTTAGTTAAATATGTTAAATATTTATAAAACATTTGCTCAACAAACCATAGAAAACTTTTTTATTAAGTTCAAATGTCAGCAGTTTCCAACTTTGAGAAGGAAAAAAGTACAAAAATATAAACACATGTATCATGGTTTCGAGAAATATAAATATACTCCCACGTAAACTTATTTCAACTTAAACACTCATGTACTTAAACTTACGAGGTCAGATTGAAAAGATTCTTTGAAAGCAGTAGCAAATATATACTGTAGGTTTATGTGAAATTTTCTGGAAACCCGTCTAATATCATAATTTTCAGGTCGATCAGATATTTGAAATACTAAGCAAGCCACCACATATCACATATCTATAACATATGCGTGTGACACAATAATCTTTCTTAAAAAACATAATAATTAAAAAAAAATTCTCAGAATAAATTTTCACTATATATCCACTTTATGTTACAATAGCTAAATATATCGTTCACCCACAAACATCTTCATCATATGCTTTTTTATTTTTACGTTATTCTTGCTACAACAATAAAACTGTCACGATTCTTATAAAAAAGAATAAAAAAAACTAAAAGACCCTTTATATCCAAGCATACTTACACGTAATGTTAGTAAAAATGTCTCAACTTCCGCTTCTGTTTTCTGTTCTCTTGCGGCAATGCACTTCCTATAAAATGGTATACACGTAAACACAAATACCGTAGGTTACCAAATAAACCAGCAACCAATGACAATGAACATTTGAAAACCAGCAGCAGCAACAATTACAACAGCATTAGTAGTATCATCATCAGTAAACAAACCGCGCAGCAGTATATTTTGTTGGAGAAAAAGGAGAAGTAGAAATGGAATACAAAAAAAAAGAGAAATATAAGGGTGAGTGGAAAAAATGGAGCATATTTTTAATATTTAATCATACAAAAGAACATATGAACAATATTTAAAGATATTTCTTCAAAACAGTGTGACCGTAATTATTTGACTTATATTTCCTAAAGAAAATTTTTCAAAATCTTCATTAATTTTCAAAATGTGAATTATTTTCTATATAGAAAATTTCTCAGAATTTGACTAAATTTGTCTGAAACTGGCAAAATTTAATATAGACATTTTGTCAGAAAACGACATAATTTTCCAATAGAAATTTTGTCAGAAACTGACGTAATATTTTCTATAGCAAAATTTTCAAAATCTGACATCTTTCTCCATAAAATATTTGTCAAAATCCGATTTATTTTTCTCTACAGAAAATTTTCAAAAATCTGAGTTAATTTTCTCAATAGAAAATTTTTTGGAATCTGATGAAATTTAGCTATAGAAATCAGAATCTGACTTAATTTTTTTTGTAGAAAATATGTCAGAAACTGATTAAGATTTCCTGCAGAAATATAAAAAAATGCTGAGTCGACAAAATTTTCCTATAGAAAATTTGTCACAATCTGAATTAATTTTCTCTATCGAAAAATTGGCAGAATCTGAAATAATTTTTTCTATGGAAAATTTTGTCAGAATCTGACTTAATTTTCTCTATAGAAAATTTTGTCAGAATCTGACTTAATTTTCTCTATAGAAAATTTTGTCAGAATCTGACTTAATTTTCTCTATAGAAAATTTTGTCAGAATCTGACTTAATTTTCTCTATAGAAAATTTTGTCAGAATCTGACTTAATTTTCTCTATAGAAAATTTTGTCAGAATCTGACTTAATTTTCTCTATAGAAAATTTTGTCAGAATCTGACTTAATTTTCTCTATAGAAAATTTTGTCAGAATCTGACTTAATTTTCTCTATAGAAAATTTTGTCAGAATCTGACTTAATTTTCTCTATAGAAAATTTTGTCAGAATCTGACTTAATTTTCTCTATAGAAAATTTTGTCAGAATCTGACTTAATTTTCTCTATAGAAAATTTTGTCAGAATCTGACTTAATTTTCTCTATAGAAAATCTGACTTAATTTTCTCTATAGAAAATTTTGTCAGAATCTGACTTAATTTTCTCTATAGAAAATTTTGTCAGAATCTGACTTAATTTTCTCTATAGAAAATTTTGTCAGAATCTGACTTAATTTTCTCTATAGAAAATTTTGTCAGAATCTGACTTAATTTTCTCTATAGAAAATTTTGTCAGAATCTGACTTAATTTTCTCTATAGAAAATTTTGTCAGAATCTGACTTAATTTTCTCTATAGAAAATTTTGTCAGAATCTGACTTAATTTTCTCTATAGAAAATTTTGTCAGAATCTGACTTAATTTTCTCTATAGAAAATTTTGTCAGAATCTGACTTAATTTTCTCTATAGAAAATTTTGTCAGAATCTGACTTAATTTTCTCTATAGAAAATTTTGTCAGAATCTGACTTAATTTTCTCTATAGAAAATTTTGTCAGAATCTGACTTAATTTTCTCTATAGAAAATTTTGTCAGAATCTGACTTAATTTTCTCTATAGAAAATTTTGTCAGAATCTGACTTAATTTTCTCTATAGAAAATTTTGTCAGAATCTGACTTAATTTTCTCTATAGAAAATTTTGTCAGAATCTGACTTAATTTTCTCTATAGAAAATTTTGTCAGAATCTGACTTAATTTTCTCTATAGAAAATTTTGTCAGAATCTGACTTAATTTTCTCTATAGAAAATTTTGTCAGAATCTGACTTAATTTTCTCTATAGAAAATTTTGTCAGAATCTGACTTAATTTTCTCTATAGAAAATTTTGTCAGAATCTGACTTAATTTTCTCTATAGAAAATTTTGTCAGAATCTGACTTAATTTTCTCTATAGAAAATTTTGTCAGAATCTGACTTAATTTTCTCTATAGAAAATTTTGTCAGAATCTGACTTAATTTTCTCTATAGAAAATTTTGTCAGAATCTGACTTAATTTTCTCTATAGAAAATTTTGTCAGAATCTGACTTAATTTTCTCTATAGAAAATTTTGTCAGAATCTGACTTAATTTTCTCTATAGAAAATTTTGTCAGAATCTGACTTAATTTTCTCTATAGAAAATTTTGTCAGAATCTGACTTAATTTTCTCTATAGAAAATTTTGTCAGAATCTGACTTAATTTTCTCTATAGAAAATTTTGTCAGAATCTGACTTAATTTTCTCTATAGAAAATTTTGTCAGAATCTGACTTAATTTTCTCTATAGAAAATTTTGTCAGAATCTGACTTAATTTTCTCTATAGAAAATTTTGTCAGAATCTGACTTAATTTTCTCTATAGAAAATTTTGTCAGAATCTGACTTAATTTTCTCTATAGAAAATTTTGTCAGAATCTGACTTAATTTTCTCTATAGAAAATTTTGTCAGAATCTGACTTAATTTTCTCTATAGAAAATTTTGTCAGAATCTGACTTAATTTTCTCTATAGAAAATTTTGTCAGAATCTGACTTAATTTTCTCTATAGAAAATTTTGTCAGAATCTGACTTAATTTTCTCTATAGAAAATTTTGTCAGAATCTGACTTAATTTTCTCTATAGAAAATTTTGTCAGAATCTGACTTAATTTTCTCTATAGAAAATTTTGTCAGAATCTGACTTAATTTTCTCTATAGAAAATTTTGTCAGAATCTGACTTAATTTTCTCTATAGAAAATTTTGTCAGAATCTGACTTAATTTTCTCTATAGAAAATTTTGTCAGAATCTGACTTAATTTTCTCTATAGAAAATTTTGTCAGAATCTGACTTAATTTTCTCTATAGAAAATTTTGTCAGAATCTGACTTAATTTTCTCTATAGAAAATTTTGTCAGAATCTGACTTAATTTTCTCTATAGAAAATTTTGTCAGAATCTGACTTAATTTTCTCTATAGAAAATTTTGTCAGAATCTGACTTAATTTTCTCTATAGAAAATTTTGTCAGAATCTGACTTAATTTTCTCTATAGAAAATTTTGTCAGAATCTGACTTAATTTTCTCTATAGAAAATTTTGTCAGAATCTGACTTAATTTTCTCTATAGAAAATTTTGTCAGAATCTGACTTAATTTTCTCTATAGAAAATTTTGTCAGAATCTGACTTAATTTTCTCTATAGAAAATTTTGTCAGAATCTGACTTAATTTTCTCTATAGAAAATTTTGTCAGAATCTGACTTAATTTTCTCTATAGAAAATTTTGTCAGAATCTGACTTAATTTTCTCTATAGAAAATTTTGTCAGAATCTGACTTAATTTTCTCTATAGAAAATTTTGTCAGAATCTGACTTAATTTTCTCTATAGAAAATTTTGTCAGAATCTGACTTAATTTTCTCTATAGAAAATTTTGTCAGAATCTGACTTAATTTTCTCTATAGAAAATTTTGTCAGAATCTGACTTAATTTTCTCTATAGAAAATTTTGTCAGAATCTGACTTAATTTTCTCTATAGAAAATTTTGTCAGAATCTGACTTAATTTTCTCTATAGAAAATTTTGTCAGAATCTGACTTAATTTTCTCTATAGAAAATTTTGTCAGAATCTGACTTAATTTTCTCTATAGAAAATTTTGTCAGAATCTGACTTAATTTTCTCTATAGAAAATTTTGTCAGAATCTGGCTTAATTTTCTCTATAGAAAATTTTGTCAGAATCTGACTTAATTTTCTCTATAGAAAATTTTGTCAGAATCTGGCTTAATTTTCTCTATAGAAAATTTTGTCAGAATCTGACTTAATTTTCTCTATAGAAAATTTTGTCAGAATCTGACTTAATTTTCTCTATAGAAAATTTTGTCAGAATCTGACTTAATTTTCTCTATAGAAAATTTTGTCAGAATCTGACTTAATTTTCTCTATAGAAAATTTTGTCAGAATCTGACTTAATTTTCTCTATAGAAAATTTTGTCAGAATCTGACTTAATTTTCTCTATAGAAAATTTTGTCAGAATCTGACTTAATTTTCTCTATAGAAAATTTTGTCAGAATCTGATTTAATTTTTTAGAAAACTATTTTTTTTAGTTTTGTGAAGAAATTGTATGAATTATTGTGCGCCATCCTATAAACTGCATTTTTGCTAGAGTATTTGTTTAGTGTAGAGTCATTCTTTACATTTCTAGTATAGTAAATTGTCATCACGGTTGTTCTTTTTTCCGTGAGATAAATTATGATAACTTACTGTATAACATATGAGTGGGAAAAATTTACTGGAAAGGTTTTTATGAATTTCCTTTCTGGAATAATAAATTTTTTTTCTTATAAAAATAATTATAAAATTTTAGGTTCTTAAATTTGTTAGCATAAAATTTAAAAGTGGAGGTATTATTTCATAGAAAGAGTATTTAATAATAAATCTTGAATATTTATATTTTAATAGTTACTTTTAAATTTATTTAGAACATCAGGTATACATATATTAAATGTATTTTATAAATTGTTTTAATTAAGTTATTAAATTTTACTCACAAAATTTAACATTTAGTTTCTAATCTCTTATTATAATTAACCCTTAAATGCGCTGTTCTTTATTTTTGAATAAAACAATGATTTTAGCAATAAAATTTATAAAAGGATAAGAAAATAATAATATTTTTATTTTTTAAAATTTTCAATAAATCTTTTTAGAAATAAATTTAATGATTCATAAAGAATACAGTGTCACCAATAGACTGATTTCAAGATTTTAGAATTTGTTAATATTGGATATTAGTATTATGCGACTAAAATATTATAACAGAAAAAAATGGTTGATTCATATATTCATCACTGCGCAATAAGGGGTTAAAATAATCTCAAATAACTTATTAGAAATTTCAACACTTAACTATCATTTACAAATCATAATTTATATCTCTGTTGTCTTAAAATGTTTTCCCAAAACCAACACTTTGTTTGATAACTAATTCTAAATTGTGGTTAACAAATCAATTTTTGTTTTAAACATAAAACTACAATTTATTACAAATGTAAATTTTATTATTCACATTATTGTTATATATCTCACAAATATAATCGTAAAATATAAATTCTCTCCACCACCCTCTTTATCCTTTAGTTCAAGAAGAATTATTTATAATAAAATACCACAATACAATTTCCTCAATAATATATTCTTGTAGCTATAGGATAAAAATGTGAAACATAGATACGATAAATCTGTGGCAACAAGGAAAAACTACATAAGTAGTTTTTTTTAACTTTTCCGGAGATCAGTTTTTTAATTTCCATGCAACACTATAGAAAATTTTAATTTCAAATATAAATATCTATTGAAATACTTGCTAGATTTATACAAAAATTTTCACAGCACAAAACTGGATATAAAGAATTCAAAAATGGAAAAGCAATATTTTTGTATATCTTAAGCTATGTAGTTTTTCCTTGTTGCCGCAGATATATATCGTCGGTGCGCTGACGAAAGGTTCTATGTGTCTTAAATAATTTTTCAGGAGAGCATAAAAACAATTTAGTTTTTTATGAAAGCCATACAAAATTACGTATTAATCCGTTTTATAACATAGAAAATAATCCAGGTATTTGAAAATATATTATAATCTTAATATATAAATAATAAAGCTTTAAGAAGGTCCAATAAAAATAAATTTCACAAAATTACACATATGACTTAACGTCAGAGTACCGACGATATCTAAATTGTAATTTTGTTGTTTTTCTTTGCTGGTTAACAATAGAAAACTTACAACAATAGTAAGAAAAAAATATGAAAATATGAAAAGATGTTATAAAAACAAAACTTGATAAAAACCAATTGGTTATAATATTTCTATAGCAAGCAAAACATATTGTTTTACAAACAAAAAAACTCAATAAAAATGATTTCCTATTCAATAAATAAGATTCTAGGGATGTGAAAAAATGTGACCAATATTTATTAATTTATTAATTGTATTTTTTATAAAAAAAATTGCTCGGATTCGGAAAGCTTTTTCTATAGAAAATGTAACACAGATTCTGACTATTTTTCTATACAAAATGTTCTTATGACTACTTTTCTATAGAAAATGATTTAAGATTCTAAAAAATTTTCTCTAAGTAGAAAATTTAGCTCATTTTCTGACCTCTTTTCTATAACAAATTTAGCTCAGATGTTGACAAATTTTCCATAGAAAACGTAGCTCAAATTACGATAAGTTATCTCCAGAAAATGTAGTTCAAATTATGACTGCTTTTCTATAGAAAATGTAGTTCAAATTCTGACTACTTTTCCATAGAAAATGTAGTTCAGATTCTGACTAATTTTCTGCAGAAATTGTAGTTCAGATTCTGACTAATTTTCTTAAGAAAATGTAGTTCAAATTCTGACTACTTTTCCACAGAAAATGTACTTCAGATTCTGGCTACTTTTCTATAGAAAACGTAGTTCAGATTTTGACAAATTTTCTCTAAGTAGAAAATTTAGCTCATTTTCTGACTCTTTTTCTATAGATAATGTTGCTCAGATTCTGACAAATTTTATATAGAAAATGTTGCTTAGATTCTGACAAATTTTCTATAGAAAATGTTGCTCAGATTCTGACAAATTTTCTATAGAAAATGTTGCTCAGATTCTGACAAATTTTCTATAGAAAATTTTGCTCAGATTCTGACAAATTTTCTATAGAAAATTTTGCTCAGATTCTGACAAATTTTCTATAGAAAATTTTGCTCAGATTCTGACAAATTTTCTATAGAAAATTTTGCTCAGATTCTGACAAATTTTCTATAGAAAATTTTGCTCAGATTCTGACAAATTTTCTATAGAAAATTTTGCTCAGATTCTGACAAATTTTCTATAGAAAATGTTGCTCAGATTCTGACAAATTTTCTATAGAAAATGTTGCTCAGATTCTGACAAATTTTCTATAGAAAATGTTGCTCAGATTCTGACAAATTTTCTATAGAAAATTTTGCTCAGATTCTGACAAATTTTCTATAGAAAATTTTGCTCAGATTCTGACAAATTTTCTATAGAAAATGTTGCTCAGATTCTGACAAATTTTCTATAGAAAATGTTGCTCAGATTCTGACAAATTTTCTATAGAAAATGTTGCTCAGATTCTGACAAATTTTCTATAGAAAATGTTGCTCAGATTCTGACAAATTTTCTATAGAAAATGTTGCTCAGATTCTGACAAATTTTCTATAGAAAATGTTGCTCAGATTCTGACAAATTTTCTATAGAAAATGTTGCTCAGATTCTGACAAATTTTCTATAGAAAATGTTGCTCAGATTCTGACAAATTTTCTATAGAAAATGTTGCTCAGATTCTGACAAATTTTCTATAGAAAATGTTGCTCAGATTCTGACAAATTTTCTATAGAAAATGTTGCTCAGATTCTGACAAATTTTCTATAGAAAATGTTGCTCAGATTCTGACAAATTTTCTATAGAAAATGTTGCTCAGATTCTGACAAATTTTCTATAGAAAATGTTGCTCAGATTCTGACAAATTTTCTATAGAAAATGTTGCTCAGATTCTGACAAATTTTCTGTAGAATGTGTTGCTCAGATTCTGACAAATTTTCTATAGAAAATGTTGCTCAGATTCTGACAAATTTTCTGTAGAATGTGTTGCTCAGATTCTGACAAATTTTCTATAGAAAATGTTGCTCAGATTCTGACAAATTTTCTGTAGAATGTGTTGCTCAGATTCTGACAAATTTTCTATAGAAAATGTTGCTCAGATTCTGACAAATTTTCTGTAGAATGTGTTGCTCAGATTCTGACAAATTTTCTATAGAAAATGTTGCTCAGATTCTGACAAATTTTCTGTAGAATGTGTTGCTCAGATTCTGACAAATTTTCTATAGAAAATGTTGCTCAGATTCTGACAAATTTTCTGTAGAATGTGTTGCTCAGATTCTGACAAATTTTCTATAGAAAATGTTGCTCAGATTCTGACAAATTTTCTGTAGAATGTGTTGCTCAGATTCTGACAAATTTTCTATAGAAAATGTTGCTCAGATTCTGACAAATTTTCTGTAGAATGTGTTGCTCAGATTCTGACAAATTTTCTGTAGAAAGTGTTGCTTAGGTTCCGACAAAGCTTCTGTAGAAAGTGTTGCTCAGATTCTGACAAATTTTCTGTAGAAAATGTTGTTCAGATTAGGACAAATTTTCAATAGAAAATGTTGCTCAGATTCGGACAAATTTTCTATAGAAAATGTTGCTTAAATTCTGACAAATTTTCTATAGAAAATTAATATCGGTTTCTGAAAAACTGTTTATGGGAAAAGTTGATTTTCATATAAAAAGTTGATTATTTATTTCACTTTCGGAATAATTTATTATTTAAGATTAGAATTTATTCTTTATTTATTTTTCTTTTACTTAGGACTTTTCGCATTAGAAAATCATATCTGCTATACATGTTTGCACGACAGACATTTATCGTTTATATACTATATTAAAATTATTGATGGTAATGTCGTGTACATGTTACATTATCACACATACAGTAATCTATTGACAGGCTATAAGATGTATATGCTTTTTATCATCTTGCTATTTGTCTTCTGCAATAGTATAAGTTTGATGAATGAAATATTGAAGATAACTTACCTTATAGTTTGATAGACATGTTGCGCCATGGTGACATCTCCACATACATAAATGTGACCACGTTCTTCAACAATCAAATTGTACAATGAATCGAATTCTTTCTCAATCAAGTCCTGGACATAAGTCTAAAAGAGATTTGTTATTCACCCATTACATGCAGATAAAATGGCAACAAGGATTCAAATAGAAAATAGAAGATTTCAGTGGCAAACAGTAAAACGTAATGATGAGTGAGAGGAGGAGACGTTATCATGATAAGATGATGACGATGTTGACAAGTGTTGTAATTGTTGAAAGCCAGTAAAAAGAAAATCCCCATCAAGTATACGATAATAACCATTCAAGCATTCCATTTTCATCAATGAGACAATCATTAAAGTTGTTAGAGTTGATCATGGAGAACGACGAAGAATAAGCATCCAAATAGTAATAGAAACAAATGCAATCGGAAATAAAGAAAGAAAAATAGTTAAGGGAAAATAAAAAAATAGAAACAGGAAATTTTATTTATTGACCAGTTTTAATAGTTTATAGTTGTAGTAAATACATAGTTTTTTTTCAATGAACGAATATCTATCCATGTGTTAGTTGTGAACAACTATTTCTACTACACGTTTCCGTTTGTAGACAAAGGACAGCAAAGTTTATTGCAAACATGCATTTGTATATACTGAATGTTGGTTTGGTACAGAAATTCTTCATTTTGAAATGTATTTTTTTTTTTTGTATCACTTTTTGTATGTGTGTGTCTATTTATAAAAAAAAGACGTATTTGAAAATAAAAAATAAATGCTTTTACTAATATTTTGTGGTGTAAAGCTAGAAAGCATAATATAAGAGAGATTTTCAAAGCTGTAAGGGCTTCAATAAGGATTTGTAATAATATTGAGATATACATGTAACATGAAATATTAATGCTCTATTTATCTTTGTATCTATTTATTTATTACACAATATTTCAGCTTGAATGTATAATATGCCATTTAAGATGAAAATATTAAACTGGAGAAATTTGGGGCAATTACAAATAAAATTATATTCAATATATAAAAGAAAAAATTTAACTGAAAAATTGGATATCTGGTAAATGCTGACAAAATGTCAGCATTTAGTTAGATTCTGGCAAATTTTTTATACGAAGATTTAGTTAGATTCTGACAAATTTTCTATACGAAAATTTAGATTCAGATTCTAACAAATTTTCTCGATGAAAAGTTTTTCTCTATAGAAAAGGATTCAGAAAAATATTCTTGGATTCTAAAATTTTTTATAGAAAATTTACTCTGATTTGCTCAGATTGTGCCAAAAAAGCTTTTTTTTCTAAAAAATGTTTTCCTAAATCTACTCACCTTTGGTATGTTTGGTTCCCTTGATAAAGCCAAAAATGTACGATCCAATATTTTCTCTTCAACCAAGCGTTTCTTCTCATCGGGATACAAGTCTACATTACTATTGCGACATCCAAAGTAAAGCCAAACTTTAGGTAATTGACAATCTGCATTCATTTCACGCAACATTTCGAATTCCTGCCAAAATGAACGAAAAGGTGCAATGCCTGTACCAGGACCTATTAAAACTATAGGTCTGAAGGTATCTGAAGGTAAATGAAAACCTGGAGCACTGCGCACGAAAATAAACAAATCATCTTGTGCCTTAAGACCTGCCAAATAGTTGGAACAAACACCGAAACGTTCATCACCCACACCATCCTCACAGCGATACCTGACTACCGCAACAGTCAAGTGTATTTCATTATTGACTTTGCGTGGTGAAGAAGATATGGAATAGAATCTCGATTGAAGAGGCATTAAATTGGCCAGCACTAATGAGGCAGGAGGCTTACAAGAGGGAAACTCTTCGAGGATATCTAATAAATGAGGTATACGCCAATGACGCCAATCTTCATAGGCCGAAGAATCATTGACCAGTAGCTCTAAGCGTTCTTTGTCCGAATTGTCTTCACAGAAGCCCGACAATAAAGTCAATATTTGCCTGGAGGGTGGCGTGGTGATATCAAAGAATCTTGTTAAAAGAGTTCTTAAACTTTCTGCTGGTATTTTGTCATGTGACTCCCAACACTTGAAAATACCATTCGATGTTTGTTTCTCCTTTAACAATTGCAATTGTACAACTTCATCTGGATCCTCGAAACCAGTCAAACGTTTCAGTAAACCAACCACAATTTCAGGCCGATTGGCGGGAAATATACCCACATGATCACCAGGCTCATAATCGATACCAGGTGCTGTAATTTCCAATAAAATTGTGGACCTTTCGTCAGCAGCCATGCTGGTGAGATTAATGGGATTACTTTTGATTTGACAGCAAGTTACTTTTTTATTATGATATTTGGAGAGTAATTGTTCCAGTGTACCCTTTCCTTTTGAGGGTACCAAACGTACTGTGTTTACTGTAAGTGAATCGTTTTGTAAAGCCATAGAAGCATCTGATAGACTTTCATCGGGATCTAAACAAAAGGTCTCACAAGCCACTTTAAAAACTTCAGGAGCCCATTTACGGAAAGATTGTTCTTGACCACACATCTCATCGCCATACGAAACCTTTAACAAACGTTCACCACCCAGCTCACCCAAAATGTTATCGATATATTGACCAAAAGCACAGAAGTTTGGATAAGCCGAAGAACCCAAGGCGAAAACAGCAAATCTGTAAATCAAACAAATAACAAAGTTCAATAAGATTTGTTATATTAAAATTATAAATCAATATAGAAACAAAAAATGTGAATAACATAAATTCTAAAAAGATTCTTTAATATATTACTCTCTTCTTCTTACCTCACATTGGATAATGGTCCAAAATTCTCCTCTGTAAATGTATCCGATGTAGAGCCTCTCAACGAATCCCATCTATCGATTTTCTTTACTTGTTGCAAGGGTAATTTAATAAAATCTTGCCTTGAACTTACTTTCATAAATGATTTTGATGATGTTACTGCAACACTAAAAAAAAATATATATATAAAAGAGTTAACACAAATACAAATCAAGTAATAACCGGAAATAGAGGAAAAACGATACAGGAAATAATGAAAATTGTATAAGTTTGCAAGAGATATACGTCTAACTAAAAAATATTTATAAAAGATATAAAAAATAAATAAACAAATGATTTTTTACATACAACGTACAATAAACTATTGCAATATTCCAAAAAAAAAAAAAAAAAAAAAAAAAACGGTCTCAGCTGGTTACAACAGTTTAATTTACTTCAAATTTCTAGTTTTTTTAAATATCCTTTTAAAAGTGTTTAGTTCTTGTATTTCTATGCTACAAATCGCATGATAGAATGAGAGAGACACCAAGAGCTAGTGACATATATTGGACATATGCAATACAAAGGATTAGATAGATACAAGAATAGTGTTTATTATATCTAGACTGTCTGTGTGTACATGTAAGTATTCAGAGGAAAACTAACAATAGCACATTTGATTGGTATTATTAGGTATTATGTTTTTTTATTTTTTAGACATGATTTTACATATAAATTTCTAGAATATTATATATTTAAAGAAGTACTGAGCTACAGCTATTCAGTGTTGTGTTTTGTTTTTTATGAAAATACGTGCGTAATTCTATCCCGATAGTAAGATAAATTTAAATGGTATCAGACTAAAACCTGAATATTTGTTTCGTTCCAATGTAAATTAACTCAGTAATGCCTAAAACTATGTATTTTATTTAGAGCTATGAATTTTGGAATCACTAGCTTATCTTATGGAAATGACAAAAATAAATGTTATCAAATAAAGTGGAATAAACGCAAATAACTGTTTACTAAAGGATCAAATGATATTAATATTTTTATTGGCCCTCGAATTGTTATTGGAAAACACAAAAGAGCTATAAATCTTTTGGTAACTTTAGCTGCCAGGGGGCATTAATGGGTTAAGTAGTTTATCCTTATTTCATAATAGTGATTATTATGCTCATGAATTTTAATAAAATGTCGAATCTGTTCAAAAATATAAAATAAATGATTTCTACAGACGCTCCCTCATTGTTTTTCTAACAATGATATATTTTTGCATCTGTAACCAGTGCAAAATGCTATGTTCTCATATAACGATGGGACAAAAATAGAAGGAGTGGTCGTATAAAATTAAAACTTGCAACGCATATTACTATATACTAAGTTTATAGGCTTGATTCTTGCAAAAAAAAAAAAAAAAATAATAACTTGCAAGTAAATAACTCACTGTTTATACACAAATTGCATAAAGAAAAATATTTATTTATTTATCGTGACGGATGAGAAAAATTCAACTATTATCATCGAAAGTTTTATAAATGTAAAAGTAAGTGGCAACGCCGTATACTTCAATGGCAATTAGTTTGACTAATCACCATTATTTTTCCTGAGTTACTAACAAATAAAACACAAACTCACCGTTTATACGACAAAATTTTCATTTCGCAATATTTTTAATTGTGAATAAGAGGTAGGTAAAAACATAGTAATATACTTAAAATTAATATATACAAAGTTTTTAAAAAATCGGTGCAAGAATACGCCTACCCGTATGTTCCAAATTTAAAAACCTAAAATTTCTTTTAAAATACCAAAATTTTTTTATAGCCTTTAGAAATAGATTATTTATGAATCCTGCCTCCCATATATCCGGAAGGTAAAAAACAGAATTACTGCTAAAATATTCGTCAGAATTCATTCAAAATTTACAACGTTATTGCTGTTAAACATAGACTATTTATCAGTCTACCATTTTTTATTTAAATCGGAACAAGAACATACCTACCTCCCATATATCGTAAAATTTAAAAAAGCATTTTTAGCTAAAATACTGGTCTGAATTTTATATATATATATATATAGAAAGTGATGTCGTAGAAAACTTAAAACAAAGTAGTACATATATTACTTTTAACCCAAAGTGTTTATATACAAAGTTTTAAAGAAATCGGTGCAAGAACATGCGTACATCCTGAAATGAGAAAAATATATTTTCATAAAAAATAGTATCAAAATTTGCGATGGCCATTTGAAATAGATTTTTTATGGGTCAAACAATATTTAATTTAATAGAAGAAAGGGTTTATATAACTCCCACAAACCATGTTATCTACAATTTCCTATAAATAAAAAATATATCGAAAATTTCCTATAAAAAGAAAATTTATCGAAAATTTCCTATAAAAAGAAAATTTATCGAAAATTTTTTATAAAAAGAAAATTTAAGGAAATTTCCTATAAAAAGAAGATTTATCTAAAATTTAATATAAAAAGAAAATTTATCGAAAATTTCAAATAAAAAAAAATTTTATCGAAAATATCCTATAAAAAGAAATTTTATCGCAAATTTCCTCTAAAAAGAAAATTTATCGAAAATATCCTATAAAAAGAAAATTTATCGAAAATATCCTATAAAAAGAAAATTTATCGAAAATTTCCTATAAAAAGAAAATTTATCGAAAATATCCTATAAAAAGAAAATTTATCGAAAATTTTGTATAAAAACAAAATTTAAGAAAATTTCCTATAAAAAGAAAATTTATCGAAAATTTCCTATAAAAAGAAAATTTATCGAAAATTTCCTATAAAAAGAAAATTTATCGAATATTTCCTCTAAAAAGAAAATTTATCGAAAATTTCCTCCAAAAAGAAAATTTATCGAAAATTTCCTATAAAAAGAAAATTTATCGAAAATTTTCTATAAAAGTAAAATTTTTCGAAAATTTCCTATAAAAAGAAAATTTATCGAAAATTTCCTATAAAAAGAAAATTTATCGAAAATTTCCTATAAAAAGAAAATTTATCGAAAATTTCCTATAAAAAGAAAATTTATCGAAAATTTCCTATAAAAAGAAAATTTATCGAAAATTTCCTATAAAAAGAGAATTTATCGAAAATTTCCTATAAAAAGAAAATTTATCGAAAATTTTCTACAAAAAGAAAATTTATCGAAAATTTCCTATAAATAGAAAATTTATCGAAAGTTTCTATAAATTTAAAAATATCGGTAATATTTTCTAATAGAAAAAAATTAATATTTTTTAAATTTATCGAAAATTTCTTGTAAAAAGAAAGCTAATATTTCTATGAAAAGAATATTTGAAAAATTTTTTCTATACAAAAAAAGAATCTAAATTTTCTATTTTCTGAATAAAAACTTATTAAAATTTTTCTTTCAAAAAGTCAATGTATCAAAAATTATCTGTAAATTTAAATAAATTCTTTAAATTTAAATTTATAGAAAATTTTCTATAAATTTCAAAAATTTAAATGCCTAGGAAAAAAATGCAAAAAGCTGCAGAACGCTTGAAAGTAGCCTGTAATCATAATACTTCGGATTTACGACCAATGATTTTTTTGGAAAGAAGTAGTTCTGTGGAAGTGTTACTCAGCCAGTACCCATTCTAATTAATGATTTTTGTTCGAAATTGTCACGTTTATGACTAGTTCTATAGAAGTATTACGGAACGGTTCAAGAACCAGTTATTAAAATAATTGATTTTCGTTTGATTTTATATTTTATTCCTAAATGCCATTTAAATAAATCTAATTTTTTACTATTTTTTTTTAACTTTATTTAAGTTTTTATACAAACTTAGGAACTAGCAATTTGGTCACAAAACTGATGTCGAGCTCATACAGAACTAGTCCTTAATCACTAGTTCTCAAAAACATTCCACAGAGGGGTTTCTCGAATAGTTTTCAGAGTGAAAATTCAATTTTAAATTTTCGAGTTTTGCCAAACTAAATATCGTATTCAATAGCTGATAATGCACATTGGGGCAAAAAAGAGGGTTTTGCGGGTTTATTTTTATAACAAGATATTGGTATCGTTGAAAAGAGAAAGGTTTTAGCGTCTTAAAAATATTAAAAAAGTTATATGTCTCATTAGAAAAACCAAAATAAAAAGTTAAAATATGCTAAGATTGTTTTAATTATAGCTTGCATCTTTTATATAAATTTCCAAATTAAGCTAGTAGGACCTATAGTTCCAATGTAAATAAAAAAAAATATTTATTGCAATTTTCCCAACATTTGATCGAGTTTTTGTGGATTTATTTAGGGGATTTGTCTTTTTTAAAATACAAAAACATAAGATATGATATAAAATTATTACAGCACAAATATGTTATTTACAATCTGAACATTAATTATGATATTGTATTATTTTGCATTTTTGTAAGATGCGCAGGTTTATGGCATTTTCAATAATGTTGATAACAAGCAATGTTACTTAACCACCTCCAAATGTTTAATTTGGCAGTAAATAATCTACCAAACTGATTCAGCGGTGTGCGTCAGTACGTCCGACCAACCAAACTATAGCTTATAAATTGCAAGATATCTTAATGATATTTAACACATAAATTCCTTTCTTTTGAGCACTCAATTGAATTTCACGGAAATTCTGATAAAAATATTTTCCCGAAATACTGTAATGTAAAAATTATTATACCTAATTTTGCGACCATCGGCCCAAATTATCTGCCATATAATGCGTCCACATAAAATTGTTTTTGGAAAATCATACGTGCATACATTTTATATAGACCAACGGTTCTTAAAAGGGGGTCCGTACAAACATTTTAGGGGGTCACAAAAAACACTTACTAAAAGTTATTTTGCAATAATTAAAATTTATTTTTGTATTTATATTCTTAAAAAAAATTTTGAAATTTAATAAAAATTTTAATAATTTGTTAAATTCATATTGGGGATATACAATGTTGTATTTATATATGACTTTCGAATTAACTGGATCGAGCTTTGCAATATTTTGAGCGATAAGCCTTTAACGGTTGTTATTGACGATCCCAACTATATTTGGTACTATGAATTTTATTTGCACTAGACTTATTTATACCAAGAGGAACTTTTTGGATCTAAATGGGCTTTTCTGGACTCAGACGGATGTGTAATTACTCCAGTATTATAGAATTTTTGAAGTCAATTTAGAATAGAGTACTTATGATAAATAAAATCAATTATCGATATTCACACTTTGGTAAAAATATTGCATTTTAGTAAGTTTTCTTTAAAATTGTTACCAATTGGGAAATAGGATAGCCTGACTGACAATACATTAATCACAATTATTGTATTTTATATAATTTTTGACATGTAAACTTGATTTCAAAATGAGGATGATATAAAATTAAACTTCTTCTTAAATGGCAAAGGTTTGAGAATAAATAATAAATTCCTAAACAAGAAGAGGAAAATTGAAAAATACATTCTTCAAATATTCATTTGTATTTACTTTAAATTTTCAGAATGATTTGAGATTTGATATCAAAATAATAAAGTACGATTAATTTAATACTTTTTGTAAAATGAATTACAATTAAAATCAAACATAAAATTTAAAACTTTGTTCCATGTTTGAAAAACACATTTGATATAGACGCTAGTATCGAGATGAAATTTGACTGTAAATTATATTAACTCGTTGCGCTAAATATGAATTTATGTGCTCCAACCTATATGGTATCAAATTTAAATACAGAAATTTTCATATAAGGTAACATTTTTGGTATGTTTTTCCTTACATCACAAATTATTGATATCTTAAAATACAGAATCATATATTTTTAATGACCATTTATTAATTACACAATGACAAATATTCATTTTGAAATTAGTAATTTTTTAGCAAAAAAAAAAAAATTATTAAAATTTTAAGTTTCAAGACGAGTAAGTTGTATAAGGCGTAGGTTGCAGAAACTAACTATAACCTAGTTAGTATCAGGCGCGCATCCACGGAGGTGGGAAGAAAATTTCCCCTCCCCCCAAAAATGTGTTTTTCAACTAAGTTATGCGCAAAAAAACAGTTTATTTTTGGCAAGTTCCTAGATAATTTCTGTTATTGAAATTGTTATTAAAAAGAAATTTTTCAAATTCTAATGCAATTTATTATAAATTTTTCTACATACAGAAAAAATTATTACCTTATATTTTTTCAATTAAAACAGTTATTTAATTTTGCATCTAAATTTAATAAATATATTCAAATGAATATAAAATAAAAATAAAATTTAAGTAAAATTTTATTTCGTACTTAAATTTTTAATTCATTCAATCATCTACTTGATTGCTTTGATTAATTTTTTAATTGGAAAAATTTTTCTGTTTTTTTTCATTTTTTACAGTTTTTAGTTGAGGTACAAACTTAAAAAAAGTTTTTAATTGAATGAATTATTTACTATTATAAATATTTGGTGATAGGTGATTTATTTCAATGCAAAAGGCTATGCAACGATGTAATATTTTTTAAAGAGTTTTTTGGTAAGCATAACAAAATTTATTTTCTTTTAAATTCGAATAAAATTTTAGAATGATTATTTAAACTTTTTATACATTTTTATTTTTGCCCCAAGTATGTTTCAAACAAAGCTTAAAAATATATTAAAAATAACTTGATAAAGTTTTGAAATTTTTAAATAATTGTTTGAGTATTTAAACCATTTGAAAGATTGTCGTCACATTTTATTGTAAATGAGATAAATAAATAAATTTATGGCATTTAAAACTTGATACCTTTAACGTTATTTTAAAATAGAAAAGCGAATTTAATAAAAAAATTAATAAATTAATTCTTATTTAAAGTAAGTATAAAAGATTTAAATAAAGCTTAACAGCTACGTTCTTTTGCTTTCTTCAATCAATTAAGTTCAAAACTGACCTAAAATTTATAAAAAAATTTTAATTTATATATATAAACCGACAAATTTATAGCGTTTCACTTTTTAAAAGAACTTTTAAGAAAAAATCTTAAATTTTACAAGAAAAATTTGTTTTTCGGAAACGAAAATATTAAGCGTATAAAAAATTTGGTTGATATTAGGAGATATTTTTAATCAGTATATGTTGGTGTATCATTTTCTTGAGTTATGGTGAATACTTGTGCAATGATCCTATTATAGGCGACAGACCTGTTGGAAAAAAATGAAAGCAGGTTCGTATTAAAGACATCAAAATCCATTTAGACCAACTATTCGTCTTTAAGGAAAGTTTTGTTATTACACAGCCTGCCTGTTAGATTATGTAAGCTTTTGAGATTTAAATTTATAAAAATTTAAGTCTAGGTCATTTTTACGGAAATTTTTTACGTATACATATATCACACACTTATTTATTGTATTCCTTTCTGTGTTCAACAAGCTTAAAAAAAAGTCTGTTAAAAAATCACACAATTTAAATACTACTACATAATTATGTGTATATTAATTCACACACATACGTGCACCTGTCAACACCTATAAATGTGCAACAATAGTCATGATGATAATGTTGTTGCAGCATCATAGTGTTGCACATTTCGCTTAAAGCTATTTTTGCAATTGTACTCCATTCTCAGATACATAAGTGTGCATCTTTTTACATTTTCTATTGTGATGCTATATCATTCGCTTTCTGTTTTTACCATTTTAGTTCACTGTTCCTTTCCCCTTTCTGTTGGAATCATGTTAGCATAATGTTGTAGTGTTGTTGCATTTGGTGGGCAGAAAACTGTTATTACAGTCAGCGTTGGCAGTTAAGCGCTTTTTGAGCTAGTTTTAGCGCTTTTTAAGAACCAAAAAGTCGCATTTTTTTCCGTTAGCGTTTTTTTCAAAATAAATTGCGATAAATTGTCGTGCTTTACTTTCAGTAATATGAAAAAAAATCCTAAATCAATTGTAAAAAACCTAATTCACCCAATAACAAAATACATATACATAATGATTTTTGTTGGGTCAAAACGGGGTCATCTAGACTCTACTTGATAGTTTGCGTGCAGTAAACTACCATGAAAACCAACAAGCAGTCACTAAGGTATTCATTTTACTTGACATTTTCATTATTCGATTAATCAAATAACTCGAAAATGCTGTTTTTTTAATTAACCGAAGAATCGAGTAAAACTTTTAAATTACTCGAGTTCCTCGAGTAAATAATACTTCAAAATTTTGCTCGTTTTTTTTTTTTTGATGTTTATTAAGAAATAAAACAATTATTCTGTGTTGTCTTAGTATTTTATGAAAAAGGAATACAAAACAATGCTACAAATTTATTTCAATAAACATAAAATTATTTAAAACGTCACAAATATGTCAACATTAATAAAAATCACTTAATTTATAAGAAAGTCTCAAATTGCTATTCTAAAATAGTTTTTCAAAAATAATATGTAATTAAAATTTACTTTATATATTTACTTAATTCTCTGAAAGTTAAATTAATATATCTAGGAGTATCAATTAAATTTGTTAATATTCGGATATCATTGTGCGTAAAACGGGTAAATTAGAATATGATAAGTCATATTTATGAATTCGAAAAAATCTAAATTATTTGAAATAAAGAAGTTTAGTGATTTTTAACATAAAATATAAGTTCACTGCTAAGCTCAATTTCAAGTCTAAATCCCTTCCACACCATAAGTTTCATCGAAGAGACTCTAAACTAGGCTGAGACTCTAAAGGACACACATCGAATCTTCCAATTTGTTTCCTATGGAAAATTTTATATAAAATGGTGAATCTTTATTCTTTATCATCTTTAAATAATGTTGCCATTTTAGCACTTTTAGTGCTAGATATAGCACTTTTTAAACTTATTTTAAATGAAATCAAATGAAATGAATGTAGCACTGAATTATTTTTGGCTTTTGTAGCACTTTTTACAATTTTTTTTTTTTTTAATTTGTACTTTTGCACTATAATTATCAGTTTTTTTAAAACTGCAAATAAAATTTGGTGTTTTTAACGATGGTAACTAATGCAATCTTTAAAGAGTGTGTTTAGCAAAATACACTTTGTACAAACCAATATAATTACAAACAGTTAACCCTTTCAGTGCTTCCACATTTGAACAGCTGGATAAAAAAAATCCAATATTTTCAGTTTTTATTCTTTTTGACTGTAGGAATAACAATCTGTATTCAATCTTATGATGTAATATGTGCAAACGAACTTTTTGGGGTACAATCGAAAAACACAAAAATGGTTTAATCTCGAAGAAAATTTTTTTAGGTTAGTTATTAAATTAACTTTACTCTGCAGTTTCAATTCAGTTGAAAAAATCTTACTTTTATCGTCTTTTTTTATAATTTCAGTAAATGTAAAACAGACTTTTTTGACCCAATCAAAAACATTTTAAGAGATATTTTTTAAACGCAGTATTTTTTTAGTTAAATATAAGAAAAATTAAATATGTGTCTTTGAAAATTATTAAGAAGACCTTAAAAAATAGCTGTTGACAAATTACTAAAAAATGAGTGTTGCCATATGACAACAAATTCGCGAAATGGGTTAACCTATCAAATAAAATTTTGGCAGTTCTTTTGTTATAAAAAATAATTATGATAAAATAACTTATTATTAATTTTTAAATATAGTTTGCAATTAAGTTGTGGATGTAACTGAATCGATGTCGCAAATTAAAATAAAACAAAATGTTTATTAAGTTCGAATCTTCTTGAAAATTAAAATATTTATACGTAACTAAACAACTGTTTACCAAATTTAAAACATCATAAAATGACATTATAGTCGTTAAGTTATCAAATTTAAATCCAAAGTTAAAGTCTAATTCTAGACAAAATGATTAGTTTATGTGAAAAGAATATCATTATACCCTATGCCACCATAGGTGGTTGGGGTATTATGCGTTTGTGCTGATGTTTATAATGCATAGAAAGATTTATCCAACACCCACCTTAAAGTATACCAATCAACTCAGAATCACTTTTTAAATCGATCTAACGATGTCCGTCCGTCTGTCTGACTGGACGACTGGCTGGCTGTCCATGTAAAGCTTGTACACAAAGTACAGGCTGCAATTTTAATGATAATTCAATGAAATTTAGCTTTGTGATCGGTCCATTATTTCACCTAGCCCCCATATAAATGTCTCCCCAGAATAGAGTTTAAACCCTCAAAAATGCCTTAGAGATAAAAATTGAAATTCGGTGCAAGTTCTGTACAAGTATCAAGCTTTGTACCAAATTTTATGAAGATCGGTCCACAATTGACCATAGTTCCCATATAAACCCCTCTTCCGGAAATCACTTTAATGTGCATAAATCCCATACGAATGTTAGTATCAAGTTAATATTCGGCACAAATAAGTTTTATGTAAGTAGAAACAACATTGCCAAAATATTTGATAATCGGTCCATAATCTACCATAACTCCCATATAAACCCACTTCCAGGAATTGCCCTAAAGTGCATAAAATCATCTAGATGTTAGTATCAACACATATTCCGTATTTGTGTATTTTATTTTAAATTTAATAAAATTGGCCACGGGTGTAATATAAGTCCTCTTCCCGAATTTTTATGCTCATACACAATGGTGTAGGTTATCATACATTCGGTCTTGACAGACTATATTTTTCTTTCTCGTTTTATATATGGTTATGCTTTAACACTTGTTTAAAATTTGATATGTTAATAGCCCTATGATGTTTTATTTTCTTGAAATATTATTGTAAGTATTTTGTTATATTTTTAAATCATTTTTTTGATGAAAAACTTTTTCGAGAATTTTATTTTTTGCTAAATATTGGTTTTTGTGAAAAAGTCTATTTATTTAGTTGAAATTATTTTTTAATATTATTTGAATATCATTTACTTAGTTAAAAATACGAATTTTAGTAAAAATTTTATTTGATTCATTTAAAAAGAACATTTTCCAACATTTCCTAACTTTCCATTCCATAACTATAATCTGGATTAAATAATGAAGTCTTTTCTTATTAAAATTTTGGTGTAACTTGGAAAATGCAATTAGAAATGATATAATTATAATGTACTAAGTTGATTCTACTTGAATTCCTTCATTTTCAGTTAGAGTTTGCTTCAGCAGTTCTTCAGTAAAAAGAGTTCAAACAAATTTGTTTTTGTTTTTTTTTTTTTAATATGAAGTGTTATATTAAATAAAAGATATATTTTGATAGTTTTTTTTTTTAACAAAGTTGGAACAGAAAAAAGCCTCGATAATCCAGATTGGGGTCTGCAATAATTATTCAGATTCTCGAGTTTATATTGTATCTGGTTTGTAACAATAAATAAGATTTTTTGTGAAAGAGAGAAGATTTTAGTTCATCAAAATGTTAATCTATATATTATTTGGAATGCGTATAACACACACTTGGATAAAATATGATAAAATAAGAATTTTGAAAAATCAAAATACAAAATTTATTTAATTTCTAAAGGATCAATTTCAGAATGTGTTTTTACCATTTTCTTTAATGATCTTTTAGCTTTAACTCTGAAAATAAATAATATATCCCTTTTTTTCAAACACGAACAGTTTTTGTTCTTAGCACTTTCTAGCACGTTTTTTTTTATTTTTAGCCCTTTCTAGTATTTTTCTTTGTAAATTCTAGCACTTTTTCCCACTTAAGTTCTGGCAACACTGCCTTCAAAACAAAATTATAAATAACGAATGATTTAAATTTTACATTCATTCGCAAAGTAGCTCTGGGTTGGGGAACAACTCTCGCGTCACCGTAATTATTTCTTAAGTACAGTCAGGCGGGTTTTTGCTGCTTGGACTTCGAGAATTTTACGTTTCACCCCGCATTAACTGAATGTTTGGTGTCGCCTAATTGTACCGTATTACGGTATCTCGAGGTTTGCATTTAACACATGCTACGATTTTGTTAACCTTGCTTTTATAAGATTGGATTTGATATCAGGAGTCAATTTTGAGGCATCAGTTTCCTATACAAAGGTGTAGGTCGAGGACTATCCTTAAAGAAGATCCCTTTAGGCTCTTTGCCGTAATTGGTGTTGGCGCTCTGGAATTTTCCATGGCCAAATAAATCCCCTGCATGGGGTAATTTAAAATTAAACAAACATAAATTTTACAATATAATTTTTTTTAATTGAAAATAAACCTTCAACTTCAACTACACATGTTCAAATTCGGTTATTTTTACTGAAATTTTTTAATACACTTCCAAATTGCGTGTCACTGGGCGGGATACTAAAACCTTTAGATTTTCTAAAAAAAAATATTCTATTGTTCTCAGCAAATTAAAAAAAATGAAATTTTTAAAATACTTTTTTACTCGAATTATTCGATTAATCGGCATAATTTACTCGAATAAATTCTAACTCGAAATTACTGATTTTAATTTAATCGATTTTAATTTAAAGGATTTTAATTTGTCGATTAATCGAGCAAACATTATTCGGGTAAATACCTAGTAGTTACATATATTTTGCTTTCGTGTTTTGAAAGAAAAATATTTTTTTTTTTAATATAGACATAACTTTCTAATTGTATTCTATGTTTCGATTAGGAACACTTTTTACTTCCCTATTAACTATTCAACTGTGTAAAACGTTAGAAAATTATTTTTCTTAGTAAATTTTAGACAGCTATGAGGTGAACAAAATTTTTCTAGCTCATAAGCTAGTAGATTTTGTAACGAAAGCATATACATAAAAAATCAATATTGTAAAATATTTGTATACATGTATCTATCTATCTATCTATTTATCTATCTATCTATTTATTTATCTATCTATCTATATATTTATCTATCTATCTAATAAATAGGCAAACACATTTTTTATAATCACTTTCACAATCACACTATACATCCGATTTTAATAAAGAACATACGAAAAGGTAATTTCTCAAAATATAAATTTTATTAAAATCCATTCAGTATTTTACGAGTCATAAGCGGTAAAAGTTGCTACTAAACATATAAAAAACTCACATACATGCATTTGTATAAGCCTCAAACAAAAGCCCTATAAACATTTGGAAAATCTTCCTGAAAGAAATATACGCAATATTTTCTTTCTATTATTTGGATGAAAATCATCAAATCAATATTTTTCTAATATTTCATTTTTATCAATTTAAAGAAAATTAGGTAATAAACACTAAAAAATATATACAATTAAAATTTTTTTTATTATTTTTATTCTCAAAATATCGCCCTTTTTTCAATAAGGTGGTTATCATCTCCGCAAAAAATTAAGAAATTAATGCAATACTTTCATTTTTCAGTCACAATTTTTCCAGTCGAAAAATTTTTCAAAAATTAAAAATATTTCAGTTTTCGTGCTTTATGATGTTAAGATTTATGTGCTTGCATGCTTTACAAGATATAAAAGATTTTTTATTATCTTATTTCAAGATTGATTTAGTGATAATTTTCTATATATTTATTACATCTTCCAGAAGATCTTCTTTTTTTTCACCTAGATAATTATCTCGCAATATTGCCTATTTTGCCTCCAGGCGTATTGAATTCTTATTGCTTAGATGTATCGCCTGTAATGCACAATCCCTCCCGATGGGGAAAACTTCCGCAATACGAATATGATTATTGTCGTAATACGATTTCGAATCACTTTCATATTATTTTGCTTGTAGCGAGAGTACCTTTAATTATTAAACTCTTCTCTATTTTCATATCATGTCTCTTAAATAATTCTCACAATTCAAAGCAGGATATTGTTGTTATTTCTTTACAAATACAAACTGGACAACCAATAATGGTGCATTTGAATTTTTTTCCACTTTTAATTGAGAGATTTGTAAGAGAAAAGTGATAAACTAGAAAAGAGTTTAATACTTTGAATTGCTTTATCTATTTTTTTTTTTCTGTCTTAAGCCTCGTTCAGATCGGCGCGAAATTACGAAATTTCGTACCGAAATTACGAATGAAATCTAGTGTTCATACTGGCTAGATGACATTTGATGTAATTTCGTGAACAGCTGATACTTATGGGTTACATTTTAAGTTGTTATAGGGGTAACTAAAGTATTTTGAAATGGAAACAAATAAGAAACATTTACTTACTAAATTGGTAAAATGTAAAAAGGATAGGTTTCATTTTGCAAAATCACTTTAATAATTAATTTTAAGATTTGTGTTTAAATTTAAGATCAGCTGTGAATTGTTTTTTTTTCTTCTCACGGTTGAAACATGCAGTACATAGTTGAAAAAAAGTATTTTTTCCAACCATGTACAGAATTGCACGGAAATGGTCATCGTAATTTCAATGTAATTTCGTCGAAATTACACAAAATTATGTAATTTCGCAAGTGTCAAAATATATGGGAAATTACGTAATTTCAACTTGATTTCGACCGAAATCACGAAAGTACGTAATTTCGCGTCGGTCTGAATGCCCTATTATGCGTTACGAGAAACAAAGTAGAAAAAGTATACAATTTGTGTTTCTTTTTGAAAGGTGTTTTGTTTTTATATTGTTCATTGTTATTATTACCAAATTTAAATTTTTGTGTAAAATTAATTATTTTCTTTGTGTAATAAAGTCAACATCATTTTATTGTTCCATTATTTTCGATATGATATTCGATATCATGATTTCTATCATAAAAGTCTGAGGATTATATTTTCACTTTTACATTTTTTGAGAAAAATAAGTAATTTGTTGATTTTTATTTTTTCGAATGAATATAAGTTATTTTCCGACTGTTATTAATAATATTTTAAAATTTAAATCTCCAAAATGGAAAAAACTACAATATAGAAGAAACAAATAAGAAAAAAGCTTAAATAAAAAAAGTCGCAAAAACGAAAAACACAACAAATTAAGAAAATATAGAAAAAGTTGCCGAAACGTGTCTTTTCTGAAATACCTATACGAAAGGAGTAGCGAAGCACCCCAGGAATAATTTAGTATTCATTATGTAATGTCCATTCCAAAAATAAAGTGTTGCTTTCAGAATGAATTTAAAATGCAAGCAAAAAATTATAAATTTGAAGCACAAACCTTATAAGGGCGTACAAAACAAATTTTTAAAAATTCTTTTATTTATTTATTTATTTATTTATTTTTATTTTTTGTATAATATTGCTTTAATAACCAATTTGCATCTACTTATACAAAAATAATTTTAAAAATCCGTCATTTTAGTCAAAAAAATGACTTTAAGACACTTCAGCATAGGAAGAGAACATATCAAGTTTATGTAATATTTACTCATATTGCAACAAAATTTTATAAATTTGTGAGTTTTAATGCATCGAACTAAATACAAGTAAAAGAGCATATATTCATCATTTAAATAATATAATAGGGGTATCTTTTGATGTGATTTTGTTAATAATTTCAGCAAATTAATTCGAAAAAAGAAATAAACAAGTCCGATAATTTGATACCCTACATCATGTATTTTTAATATTTTCGGAGATGGTCTTTCACTGAACCTATGGTCAATTGTCAACTGGTGCTTATAAGATTTATTTTTCCTTAGGTTATATGTATATATATTATTACCATGATATTACCATTTATGCAGCATTTATTATGCGATTAATTCCTGGATGTACGTTTTATGTGGAGCTATGGTGAATTATGGACCGACTGTTATAAAACTTTGCCTTATCTTTTCTACTTATATAAAGATTCTTTTTTGTCAAATGTTATTGTTATGCTAGCATTTATATAAAACTTATGCACTTAAAAGTGATTTTCGTTAAAGAGACTTATATGGAAGCCTTATAACTAATACGACTGCGGATCAATAAGTCCGTGATTTTTCGAACTTCCCTCGTAGTTATATGAAATGCAACACTATTCTCATCAAGTACCACCACTTAATAGACTACTGTCAAATTTTGAGCAAGTGTCGTCATTTACTTTGCGTTTAATAGGTGTTCAAAACATACAACCTCGTGTATTTTTCTAAAAATGGAAAAAAATGAATTTCGAGTGCTCATTAAACATTATTTTATCCGAAAAAAAACCGTCAATCAAACCAAGCACAGTGGGGCAGAATCGAAAATTTTTGGAAATAAATCTGTAACTTCTGTTCGGCTGTTTGGATTTTCATGAAATTTGGTACAGACGTAGCAGAGGAGTGCACAATGTTAAGTTTGGAAGGCGGCACTACAAAACAACTCAGGGGCAGAGCTAAGGGGGCTCAAAGTTAGGTACCTCTGACATAAAAAAATTTTAATCACTTGCTTATGTAAATATAATTATTAGGCTTCGCTTCAAAAAATACTTTTTCTTTTGATTTTGGTATATCATACTTTTTTTGAAGATTTTTGTAGCAGTAAAAATAATAACGGTGTAGTTTTCATTTTCTAATTCGAACTCCTTCCCCTGCATATCTGCGGCTAAAATCGATGACTTTGGGCATCATTTTTCAAATGGCGAAAACTAGATGATAAAATCTGATTCTGTCAATTGATTCTACAATAAATTTTAGTAAGAATGAGTACTAACCAAAACTTTCAGAATGTATCGGGTGGTAATAAGGGTGTCCGAAAAATAATAAAAAATTAAAATATCTTTATTAATGTACATAATGAAAATATAATATTTGCATAGAAATATAGAACAAAAACATGTATTTGATCACTTTCCGTTTGGATACTGTGAAGCTTCAAACTTGTCGTATATGAGAGTATCTTAACAAATCGAAATAATTGGGTAAATTTTTACTTTTTATTAATTTTCATTAAATGTTTTTTTATCTTATTTCAGGAAAAAATCAATTTTGAAGAAAAAAATTAGGAAATTTAACAATTTAAATTGTTTTATTTAATATATATGACAAATTTAATATCTCATAGCATCTAAACGGGAAGTGATAGGAAAAATATTTCTGCACAGTGCTTCTAAGAAAATATGATATTTTTATTAAATTTACAAATAAAAACATTTTAAAATTTTTTCTAAAAAAGAATTAATTTTTCATACACTCTAATCTCTACTCCATGCAATTCGAAAACGATCATCTCTGCTCATCTTTACTAAAATCTTTTGTAGAATCAATTGGTAAAATCAGATTTTCAATATATCAATTACTTTTTGTTTTCTACGAGAAATGTAGCATTAAAGGGAGTGGGATATTTGAAATAAAAATTACACCATTATTTTTATTGATAGAAAAACTTTCACAAAAATTACGATAACCTAAAATTAAAATTTTCGAACTTACCCTAATAATTATTTATAAATGAAATATTTTAATTAAATTTTTATTGGTTGTAATTATAAGTATCCAAAAAACGAATATACTTTGATAAAATCAACATCACTATTTCATATTTGGTTTTGTTTACATTATTTTTGTTGAGTTTTTATTGAAATTTTGTTGAAATTTAACTATTTTAATAATTTTTTTCTGTTAAAATGCATAATTTTTTAACCCGAAATTGATACATTAGATTAATGGCACCTTAATCTAAGACTTGTGCATGTTAGTGTATTGTTTGGTATTGCGTGGAAACAGCAAACAATGAAAAAGTCAAACATATGTGATTGTGGCGAACATTTGGTTGACATGCGGGCAGCCAGAATGTTGGTATTTTAATCCAAAACAGTCTTTTTCCTGTTTATGTTTGATTTTATTATAAAAGAGCTTAAAATGAACATATGTGCAGTTTATACGTTTTTAAATAGATATATTAGTGCATTTTTTAATTTTCTAACGAATCTTACGCTGCGTCTACACGAAGAATTTTTTATTTCTTAACATTAGAAATAATGTCGCCAGAATAACAGGAAAACAATTTTATTTTATTTTGAGTTAAGGGTTGAGAAAACGTACATGAGAAATTTATATGTTAAATTGTTTTTTTCTTATCGAAAATTTTAATTTATTTCTTCATTTGCCTTTTCAAATTATTTTCAAATTAATCATTTATAAAAAAAAAGTTCAAGATTTTAAAAGAGAACAAAAAATTTGATAGCTTATGTTAAACATTATTGCTCAGCTTTGTATTTAAACATTTATTGCGAAATAGATTGCGCAATAGATTTCTTATTGGTCTACACGTAACATTTTAAAGAGAGAGAGAGAGATAAAATTTGACAATTGTCAACATAAAAATATCTAAGTGTAGACTAGGACTTAACATCCGGAGAAAAAAAGTGACCTTTTTGCCAAAAATTTACGCATTAATACAAAAAAATGTTTTCTTGAAATATGTTTCTAACGGAATTTATCTCAAAGTAGCTTTGAAGTAGGATCGAACCTATTTGAAAATATTTAAATTTAACAATGGTTTACTAAAGCTACATTAAGCGAATCGTCGGTTTCTTTAATACAGCTTTAAGTAATTTTGCTTAACAATGGTTAATAAACCTGTTTTTTTTTTTTTTTTTTTTTTTTTGATACAGTTGTAAGTTGTTACTCTTAATGAAAATCCGCTTTTAATTTAAAAAAAGCGCTTAATTAAAACAAGATCAAAGGATTTAATTCAATTTAGCGCTTTTTAACGCGTTTTGTTTTTTTTTCCTACGCGTTTTGGTTACAAATAGTTGACAACGCTGGTTACAGTACTTTAGAGTGTGGTTGAAATAATTCGAATAAGAGACACTTAAAAACTATTTGTATTTATTTTTAATAAGGACTAAGTTCAATCAAACTTGAATATTAAAATTTGACTCAAATACTTTAGGATCAATTTTCCCAGACTCTGTCCTTAAATGTACCTAATTATATCTCCGTATGCATGCCTGTTCGTCTTTTTCTCCTCTCTCTTTCTTACCCTATGCGCTTTACAATAAGCTGTAATTATTTTTACGCTTGAACTAAATAAGTAGATTGTTTTCTTGTACTTTGTTCTTGTTGATGTTGGCATATTTTGTACAAAATTGTATATAAGTGCGTATGTGTTCATGTGCGCTTGAAATGGTTGTTTGTATTTGTTTAAATGCCGTTTCAACCTCACTCATACTCATACTTTTAAAACTATCACTCTTTAAGTGGGCTCCATAAGTACTTATTTTTTGTTCTTAAATAGTTAAATACTAAATAACACTTGTTTTGTGTGGCGTGTATGTATTTACCTTTAAATGTTTGTTTCAGTGTTAAAAGTTTCTTTCTAAAGTTGCTTTTAATTATACTCTTGAGTGGTTTAAACAAAATGTGGAAATATAAGAGCACTTTTATTTTCAACTATTTTTAGAGTGAAATTTACGTCAAACTAAAAAAGTATTGCCAAAAAAATGTAGAAAGCTTTCACACATACTTATGGCGGAATTTAAAAGTGTTTTACCATACACCAACAGTTCTCAAAGTGGAGTCCGCGACCCGTATGGGGTGCGTACAAACATTTTAGTGAGGTCGCGTAGACCATTTACTTAAACACAAAATTTAAAGCATTTTTATTTAAAGGCAAATAATTTACCTCATAAAATATCTTGAAATTTACTAAAGATTTTATCGAATTGATTAATTCATATAGAAGTCGAAAGTAAATACAATTATCATTATATCAGTATGAGTGATTAAATAAATTATATCCTATTAAATCATTATATCTTATTAACAAAGCGACCGACAACCCTTTCTATTTTTTATATATATTTTTTTTTAATGTGAAAGTATGATCTCAAATTGATGATACCGATTTAAACATCTTCTCAAATATCAAATAATATTAGTTAACAAACTGATTCAAAATTTATTCTTAGATATAATTCAAATGTGGCTGTAAAAGAAAAAATGATAACTTTTATTTTTATTTCAGAACTAATCAGATTTGCAGGTTTTAGTCAGAATTAGTCAAAAATTGTGAGAAATATAAAAAAAATATCATTTTCTTCTATGTGTAAAGTCAATTACAAATTGTATGTTTTATTTTAAATTTTTAAAATAATTTATTAATAAGACTTCAACAAATCTTAAATTTAATATTTTCTCAAATTTGGAAATATTTTCTCTTGAATATTAATTTATTTTTAGTTTTTAGAATAATTTGAAAATATATTATATCAAATTGAAAAAGCACTATTTTTTCATGATTTCAATTTCAATTAGAAACCAAACTTAAAATTTAAACCTTTGGCCTATGTTAAAAAAATATTTGTTTGGTATCAAATATTAAAATCATATTGCAAACCTTTGATTTGTTGTTTACTTATTACACAAAAATCTTGGTGGATTCTTCTCGAGTTGTAATATCTAAAGGGGGTCGTGAAGCTGCTGCTAGTGAGAACCCCTGCCATAGACTATTACAATTTTAAATAGCGCTTAAATGTAGGCAATAGTTTTTTTCGTTGGCCATTTATAAAATTATGGAATACAGTGGGTAGAAGTAAAATTTAAATACTATTATTATACTATTACAAAGAAAAAGAAACTAAAATTAAAGTAATATTTAAATATGGGGAAAAACATATAAATTTTAAAATTCGACTAAAATGTTTATCGGAATTTTCTTTCTTGGCACATTGATAGCGCTTTGAACAAATAAAAATCAATACTTCAGCGTTTAAAATCCGTTGGCGTAAATCACTTACGAAAAGGGAGCCAAAAAGTTATCGCGGTTTAAAATTGAGAATTAAAAAAAATTCTCAAAATTTCAAAATTCCCTTATTTATATTATAATTACACGCATTGATTAATCTTGTAAAGAACTATCACCACATATAAACATGAAGAGAAAAATTACGGTTGTAGTGGCCATAATTTAAAAACAACATATTATGATTGGAACACATGATCACAGCGAAAAATGGAAATGATTATAAGTAATAAATATTATGATTCCATTTTGTCATAGTGAAACCAATTTTACTGTTTATTTTTTTTTTTCATGTCCTAATTCTAGTATTCCATATAATTGAACAATCTTACAACATGATTATCCCATTCTATCAGATTATGGTTTGATGTTATTATATTATTATTCTATCTTATTATATTATTATACTATCTTATTATATTACTATACCACATTGTTATATTATGATTCCAATTTATAATATTGTTATACATTCTTCATATCATTATTCCATTTTATCATATTATTATCATGTAGTTATCCAATTTTATCATAGTATTTCATTTTCATTTGCCATATTTTATTCTATCTTATCATATATTAAAATAAAACGTATTAATTAAAAATTAATTTTATAAATTTCTTATTGAAAATAATATAGAAGAACCTTGTCTTTTTATATTTATTCGTATATAAACTAAATGAGAATTACAATGAAGTTGGAAAACGAAAATTAAAAACAAAATATATTTAAAAACAACAAGTTATGAATTTTTACACTAAGTCTGTGAAAAAGATAAGTATTATATTTATTTGAAACATTTTATTGTCATGGGAATAATAATATTAATATGATTTAAAAATAGAATATGGTTTAAGAACGAGGAAAAAGGCTGCAAATATTTAATGTTTTTAAAAGTAATGATATTTTTCATATTAATAAAATTTTATTTCTGGTAAAAATATTTAAAAATATATAATTTTTGCTGTCAACCATATTAAAATTTTTATTGAGTGTAAACATTAAATGACAAAATTTAAACAAAAACATTATTATCATGAACACAGAGTTATTAAAATTCAAGAAAATTAACAATGAGAACATAATATCGTTATGATAATGCTGTAACAATGTTTTTCTCTGCGTGAAAGAACTCACAATATTATCATTATATTATTATTAATTTATGAAATAATACAAAAGGTAACAGGTAAAAATTTCTTAAGAAAAAATATTTTATTAACTTTAAGATTCTTTATTTAGAGCCGAAAAAAAAACAAATATTTTTAATAACTTAATTATGATTATTTTTTCTTACTTTATTACGACAGGTTTTGTATCTTTGCAGGCATTTGGTTGCAGTTTTTTTGACATCCTAAATTTGATTTAGAAAGCTAAGTTGTCAATCTAAAACCTTTTGTTAGAATTTTTCCTCACAGATATTTTTGTGCTCTTATTTGACGAACGTTCAGCACCCTATTTTAAATTCTACATGATACAGGTGGACTTTTTTTATATTTAAAACTATTTTCGAATTAAGCTATAGAAAAATAAGCACAAACTTCTTAGATCGCTCAATAATTTGTTTTAAAGAAGATTTCATAACGTCGCCATTTGTTATATTACGAAAATTCATTTTTGTGCATAAATTTTACAAAGTTCGTAATTTTTTGGAGCGCCCTTGACCTTAGGATAAATCTTGATAAGACCTTGTTATTGCGTTACATTTTAATAGTTTTTACGCTGGACCTTAGATGTGTCCAAACAAAATGCGTTTAGATAAAAGTATATCGTTTTCCGCCAAAGCCTATTTATTTGGACAAATTAAAAAAACAATAAATAAAATAAACTACAGTAAGTCTCCCAATGAGCTTTATATAATTCTAAAACTTTTTTGGCAATCAAAATATTGAAAAAAACGGAAAATTTTGCTAAATTTTCAAAAAGTTTGCAATTAAATATTTTAATGGACCTTGTCCAATCATTCGATGTTAAGCCGAAAAATAAATAAATTCATGCAAGTGTGCCAAGATTTAGAGATACCAAACTTTGTTAGTCACGAGTGCATCTTAATGGCGTACGTCACAAACGAAACAGAATTACCTCGCTTATAAATAAATTATATTAAATTACATCTTCATGGAGGGAAGCACATACAGTGACCAAAAATAAAAAAAAAATAAAATATTAAAATAGCAAACGTTTTGGTTTCAACGTTTTTCATCCTATAACTTTTGACCGAATAGCGATGTAGTCATAACCAAGGACCGGAAGTTCATGCAAATGCATGTTTTTTTTTTGCCTTTAATACTAGACCAAAGTAAACTAAATATCTTTGCGAATTAGAGAATTTGCTTTAAAATGGCATCGATTTGTTAGTGCATATTTATGCATATTTTGCCATAAATGCATATTTAGCGTAATATTTCAATTTAAAATTATTTTTAGTGTACCAAAAAAAAAAAATAATAATAATAATTCTATGGACTTCTGATAAAACGACTTAAGTCTACATTTCAAAATTTTCAGAAGAACTAAAAAATGCTTTAAAATATTAAAAATATCATGGACAATATAATATGTAGTAAACTATTTCTCCAAAACTTACAATCACAGATGGACGTTGATTATTGTAAAAGGTGCGTCATCAGAAGGTTCCTTATTTATCTCTTATTAAAATGAGAAATTACACAGAATAAACAATTTCGTTTCGCAGAAGAATTGTCCTAAAATATTCGACGAAACAATATCGCTGAAAAAAGTTTTTGGTATATCAGCCCTTGGATATCCTAAAACATAGAGATAGATACAGACTTTCAGGGTCAAATTTATACTCATTTATCTGAAGGCAGAACAAGTTCGTTCAATATCGAGTTCTGTATATGACACATTTGTTTTGGTTGTTGAATAATTATTTTCAAAGAAACTACCAGTGAGATTATTATGTATGAGAGCACAATAAGCTGTATAGAGCTACCCTTAATATCATTTTAGAAAAATCGATCTATCATTAAGATCACAGCCATAGAAAGAAGTGTTGCCAATACAGTAATGAAATCTTTCCATATCATTTAAAAATGCATCCATCAAACCTGTTGATGTCGAACGGTAATTTTCTATGTATAACAGTTGTCTAAGATCTTTACTGTGTATTTATTTTTAAGTTAATAAGATACTGAATAAAACTTTTTTTTTTTTTGCAATAAAAGTTGAGAAATAAGTGCATTTTTTATTTGGTTTTAGGGCATATTTTAACATTTTTAACGCATTTTTAAACGCTTAAAAAACACTTTTTAAATCTATGAACTTCCTCTCATAACATATATAGCAGGGATGGAAAATGGCTAATTTTGTATAGTACCAACTATAAAAATAAAATGTACTTTTTCAATTATAATTGTACCATTTTTGTCAATATATTTTAATTACAAATATTTTGCATAGAAATTTAGTAGATTGTAAACATATTTTTATTAAATCATTTTAGTAAAAATATTACCTGCAATTTTAAAATTGCAGCAATAAATTTTTTAAGTTCAGCTCGATACTCTAGAGAAATTAATTACAATTCTTGCTTTATATTATTAATATTTAAAGTAAGAAGCTTTCGCTTACGAATGTTGAATAGACTGAATTCTTAAAATAACTTTCGATATGTCTGGAAACAAAAACTTAATTAGTAAATTTTACATGTGCGAAACTTTGAACAGAAATACTAAATTTTTGAGTCTTTGTTCCTTCACGCCACACAGTGTTACATTTATCCAAATTTGAACGAAAAAAATACGAAAATAAAATCTTAGTAATTGAAGTAATTATTTTTTTGTATTTACTGGCAAACATATATATTATGGAAAAAACACTTACATTATTGGAAAATGTCTATAGAAATGTTATTTTTATTTAAAATTTTTATGAAGAAGTATATTAATTTTAACTGCATACATTTCACTAAATGCAGCAGATATTAATATGATTTTTTGTTATATATTCGTAACAATAAATGTATATATACTATTTTAATATAAATTTTTAGGTAATAATTCAATATTGAAGTTATTTTTTTATTTAGAGGAAATTCTAATATTGAAAAAATATATATTTTGGAAATTCTATTTTTAATGGACTAGAGCTATGAGCCGTTTATGAACCGATTCAAAAAATCAAAAATATGTGTGATCGATCTATATAAAAAGCAAGCTTATTTAGGACTTGGATATTGGTTAAAAATGCATTTTGACAATATCCAAGTACTTTCAGCGTACACTTTACATGTCTTCGCAGCGTTTTTTCATTTTTTATTGTAGTAAAAAAGCATTTTTTACTTCTTCAGATATTTCACTCATTTTCAAAATAATATAACTTTTTACGCGAGTAACATATTAAAGAACTGTTTTCACCGAAAATGTAATCTGGAATGTCACCTTTGAAACAAGTGTTTATTTGATAAAGTCGAATTAGTTTTAGCCGATATATGGACATCAACACCATGTAGTGACAAAAAAAAATAATTTTTGTATAAGAAGTTAAAAATAGTAATTAAAAAACTACCGATATCGAAAAAAAAATATTTTGAAAATTAATTTTTTTAACATAAAATTAATTTTTTAACATAATAATAGTTTCTAGAGTTTCTATTTTATGAAAAATATAATATCATTTTGAAGAATAAAATTTTGACAACCTTTATACCAAAACAGATTTTAAGATATAAAATTTTTCTAAACATCCCAGAAAAAATTTTAGAAATTGTTTCAAAATCATTAGCTCTAGAACTCGTGAAATCAGAACCATTTTAGATTATTGTATAATATCTTTAGAACTAGTAATGTCGCAAATATTTCTGACAATCATGTAAAGCATGTGCTCCCAAATAAGGGTCCGTGGACCCCTAGAGGTTCTTGGCAACTTTTTAGGGGGTCAGCGAAGAGGTCTAAAATAGAGAATAAATTCGGTTGCTTTTTTTTGTCGGCATAAGAGGGGGCCTAAGAGGTCGAAGCCGATGAAAGAACAATACTCGTGAGTGAACCCGAGGAATAGAAGCCTGATTGAGAAGTCTTGCTTTATTATTATTATTATTATTATTATTATTATTTTGTTTTTAAGGTAAGCGATGGCTTTTCATCGTATTTTGCTGCTTTAGTTGAAACAACTTGTCATGTATGGCTTAGACGATTTAAAAAACCGATTTAATTGAGCGAAAAATATTTTAAATGCAGAACTGAAGGCTTTGTTTGAGTCATGCCAAATGACAAATGCTTTCATAATAATTGGGAGCAGATCAAGCAATAATTTATCGGTTTTAAAAGCACTTGAATTTGTGCAAAGACATCGAATTGTTACGGACGATGAACAGGGGAACCTTTATCATATTCGAAAGCCCAACCAATTCGGCTGAGCCAAACAGGAAAATCGGCACCGTGGCACCCAAGTAATGCTCTGTATTTAATGAAATCTATTATACGCTGCTAAAACAGGATGAAACGATCACAATCACAATTGATCCGTATGAAAAGAGCTTTGAAAGAAAGGGCTAGACCATTCTCGGCATCATATTGCGGGACCAATTAAAGTGTTTCAGAACAGCGTTAGCGTTGAGAATTTTTAAAAAGTGTCCAAAAAAGGTCCAACTACTTCAGAACCTAAAAACTCTTTAAAATTTTTTCGTTTGATCAAAACAAAATATATTTTATTTCAAGAAAAACTAACAAATACAATTTTATTAATAACAAAATAATTTATTTATTATAAATATTATTATTAATGAAAAATACAAAAAATAATAAAGATTTAATCATAGAAATAGTTAACATAAAATTCTCTTTTTATTAATTAAAATTCTGTCTTCACTGGGTGGGACTCCAGTCTTACAAGTCCCCGTCAAAAAAATTTAAGGCTGAAAGCATGAATTCACAAGTGTTGACCTTAAGTCTACTGGACAATTTATTTCTCTGCACTGCTAAGGGCCAAAGTAAAAATGTAAATTAAAATATAAGTATTCATCAAATATATTTTTTAATTTTCAAAATCCACTCCAAATTATTTTATAGCTTCAATTCATTTATAAATTATTCGTGAACTTCTTTTTCATCAGTATATTGTGAAACAATATAAAAATAATTAATTTCTTCGTTGGAATTAATATATAGTGGGTCGAGATATTTTAAACAACTTAGTTTCTTGTCATTTAGCACATATTTTTAAAAAGTCGCCATTTAGTTAAACTTTTAAAAAATGGGCCAAAAAATTGGTCATGTGGTTGAAAAAGGAGCAATTGGTGTCTAAAGTCGCCCCACGGTAACACTGATTGGAAAGATTTTTATTAAAAAAACTATGGGAATTAATGTATATACCAATATATTTTCTTGGAGACCCTGCAAGCATTTTTTTACTCATGTTGCATTTGTATTATTTAAGAATTCAAATAAATATACATATCTGAAAATCCTCGGAAAAATAAAAAATTTGTGAAAGGGTTCGCGGGGTGAATTACCGTGGGAACCCCTGATGTAAAGTAAAGGGGTATTGCGATTCTAAATTTGTTTTAAAAATTGGTTTTGAGAACTAGTTCTGTATTACTTTTTTATCTCTTCTCTAAATTAATTACTTCCAAGAATTCTTTAAAACACAAACAAAAAAATTAAAAAACTTTACAAAATGAAAAAAAAGAGTTTAACAACATTTAATTGATTTAAAAAAAATGTGGCCTTTAGGAAATGAATCTTCATAATGTAAAATTAAATCAAACTAAACTTTTTACTTTTTACCACTTTAAATCTATTTAATTTTAATTTACACAATAATAAATTTAAAACTATTTCAAGAATTTAAATCACAATTATTGATTATTCTGTCTTTGTTCTACAAAATATTATAGATTTACATTCTTACTAAGTACATCTGCATGTATACATTATTAACTTTGGCTAATTGACAAACTTATTGGAGAAGCAAAAAACCTAAAACTTTCCGTTTTTTGAGTACTTCCTTCGAACTAAGAAAAAAAAAACCAAAAGGAAACTTTTTTATAATTTAATAAAATAGTTTCTCATAAAATGTTGCCGTAAATATTTATACAATTGTCAAATGATTACAAGGACAAATTGAGAGATTTGCCAAATAATCGATTTGCAAAATATGAGTGGAAAATTAAGTAAATAAGAGAGTGGAATGAAAATTATACCAGTTCAATACAATTACTTAAATAATAAGATTTTCAAAACTATTTAATAATAAAACATTATATAGTTTTGTTATATAAAAGAAAATTTGGTTAAGATTTAAATGGAAGTAAATAAAATATTGTCAAATCATGAAAAATAAGTTTGAAGTGTTAGAAAATTAAATAATACTATGCGAAAAATTTTAGATCATTAAATATTACCTCAATGATTTCAACGCGATATTTCGAATTTGTCAACTCTTAAACATATGATATCTTTAAGCACTTTTTTCATTATGTGTGTAAATAAAGAAACATTTAAATCATTAAATTTCATTGTAATGATAATTTCGAACAAGTAGATTATTAATTTTTAACTCGAGTTTCCCAACATTCGATTAATATTAACCCGGATTTTCGATTAGTCGACTATAAATCTTTTCTTACAATTATTCAGAATTAAATAAACATTTCTGAATGAATATATGATTAACTTTTAATATAGGTTTTCGAATAATCAACTAATGCTAATTCGGATTTTCGATTAATCAACTAAAAATCCTTTTCACATTAATATAATTTAAAGAAAACCATTTCTAAATGAATAATCGTTTAGTATCAATTCTAATTTTCCATTAATCGACTAACAATCTTTATTAAAATTGTTCTAAATGCATTCAACATATTTTTGAACGAAAAGATGATTAATTTTCGATTAATTTTATTTCGAATTTTTGATCAATTGAATAAAAACCTTTTTTACATAATTATAATTAAAAAAAAAAAAAATACATTTCTGAGCGAATAATCAAATAATAATATTAACTCGGATTTTTTCTATTAATCTACAATCTGTTTTTAATGTATTCCAAATTGAATAAAATCATTTCCGAATGAATAATCAATTGATTTTTAACTTGGCAATGCGAATACTAAAATTTATATTTCCCCGGTTTGTCTTTTAGTCAATAGTGAATAATTTCTTATATTATTTTAAATTAAAGAAATATGTTTCTAAAAAATAATCAATTAAATGTTAAGCCAATTTTGTATAATAAATTAATTTTAAACCAGATTTTCGATTAATCGAATAAAGCTATCTTATTGAACAATTTTTATTCCGGATTTTAGATTAATAGACTAAAAATTATATTTTGCATTATAAGAATAAAAAAATATAAACAAACCAATTTTGAAAAAAGTACCAAATTTTTTAAAAAGGGCCAATTTGTAAAAGTAGTACCTTTTTCATAATTGAAAAAAATTACTAATTTTCAAAAAAAAACTAAATTTTCCAAAAAGTTAAAAAATATTAAATGAAAAAAATATATAAAAAATCACAAATCAATTTTATAAAAGTACCAATTAAAGAAATATATATATCAATAAGTCCGTGCCTTTTCGAACTTCCCTCGTAGTTATATGAAATGCAACACTATTCCCATCAAGTACCACCTGTTAATAGACTTCTGTCAAATTTTGAGCAAGTGTCGTCATTTACTTTGCGTTTAATAGCTGTTCAAAACATACAACCTCGTGTATTTTTCTAAAAATGGAAAAAAGTGAATTTCGAGTGCTCATTAAACATTATTTTTTTGCGAAAAAAAACCGTCAATAAAACCAAGGAAAAGCTCGATAAATACTATGGGGACTCTGTATCATCGATTTCAATGGTAAAAAAGTGGTTTACTGACTTTCGTTGTGGTCGCACAAGTACAAATGACGCTGAACGTTCTGGGCGGCCAATTGAGGTCAGTACACCCGAAAGTGTCGAAAGAATCCACGATATGGTGCTGGCCGACCGAAGAATAAAAGTGCGTGAGATTGTTGATGCCATAGGCATTTCATATGGTAGTGTGGTTTCGATTTTCAATGATCAGTTGGGTTTAAGAAAGTTGTCTGCAAGAAGGGTGCCGCGTTTGCTCTCAATTGACCATAAAAGTAAACGTATGACAACTTCAAAGGATTGTTTGGAGTTGTTTAACCGCAATACGAATGAGTTTTTGCGGCGTTTTGTAACTGTGGATGAAACATGGATCCATTACTGTACTCCGGAGACCCAGCAACAGTCTAAACAATGAGTTTCTCCGGGTGAACCTGCTCCGAAGAAGGCCAAGGTAAGTTTGTTGGTCAATAAGGGATGCATGCGGGATAAACCACATCGATAATCTCAATGGCAAAACTCTATGAATTGGGCTACGAATTGGTACCTCATCCGCCATATTCTCCGGATTTAACCCCTAGTGACTACTTCTTATTTCCAAACCTAAAGAAATGGCTCGGTGGAAAGAGATTCAGCTCCAACGATGAAATTATTGACCAAACAAATGCCTATTTTAAGGACCTCGAAAAATTCTATTTTTTACGCAAAGTAAATAACGACATTTGCTCAAAATTTGACAATAGTCTATTAACAGGTGGGAGGGAAGTTCGAAAAATCACGGACTTATTGATCCGCCCTTATAGTATATTAAAAAAAAAAAAATACAAAATTTTCAAATCATTTTGATAAAGTATCAATTAAAAAAAAAGAATTAAAAAAATATCAATTAATTAAAAAAAATTACTAGTTTAAAAATGGTAGAAATTTTTAAAAAATGTTCTAAATTTTCAAAGAAAAAGGTCTAATTTTCATTAAAGATATCAATAATCCAAAAAAGTAAAACTTTTCGATAGAGATTTAAATTTTTAAAATAATATAGTAATAATTAAAAAAAAGATTTTCTAATAAAATAGAAATTTTGTAAAACATTCCAAAATTTTGAAAAAAGTACCAAATTATCAAAAACAAACAGTAGTTTTCAAAAAAAAGTACCAAATATTTGAAAAGACCTTTGCTTTTGAAAATTGGGCGCATTTTTAAAAAATTTCTGGGTTTTTAAACTGATGATTTTTTATAAATTAATTGACATTTTTTTATTGCTTCTTTTTTATTGGTACTTTTTGAAAATTGATATATATATATATATATATATATATATATATATATATATATATAACACCGAAATTCGAACCAACTTTGAAAAACTCTTTGGGGGTTTTGCTAGACTACTGGTTCGCTTTCATTTTGCTTTGAAATATTGAGGCAATTTTTGCTTGTTGCACTGTGTAATATTATAAATTAGGAGGAACCTCATGATAAGAACCTTTTTATAACTATTCTTCCGTGAGCTTTACAAATGTATACAAATTGTCCATTTGAAAAAATTTATTAGATATACATTAACCAGATATAAAAATATACAAAAGCAAAATATGCACACATCATCAGTCATTATTTCTTTATAAATCTACGCAGTATAAAAGAAAATTACAAAAAACAAGGAAAACATTACAAAGAACAAGTAGAAACATAAAAGTTTTTCATTACCTTTTTATGTGTGTTAACGCCTCCAAATAGGCTTTATATTTTGGTTTATAATCAAACATGTGTTGAAATTCAAACTGTCATTATGTTTACTTAAGGTGATTTTCATTAGTCATTAATCTAATTATACTCAAAACAAACAACCAAACAACACAAATAACATAAAGAAAATCTTTAAGAAAAGTAAAAAAAAATAATTCCTTTCTAATACAAACATCACGAACTACAAATGAAATATGTAATAAATTATAGTCTTAATGATATGTTTTATAAGTGACTCTAAATGAGTATAAGGGATTTTTAAAGTTTTTGTAGAGTTCAATAAAACATACTTATACATATGTATATGTTTACACATGAGTTGTTAAAGAAGAATATAAGATTCAAATTATATTTATATTTCTTTTAATAAATAATTGTCTAGGCTAGATAATTAATGATATGTTTTTCTCACTCTATATAAAAGAATAATTTTACTAAGGCACTGGTAACTGTCCCCAGAACAAATGGTAGCTTCCTTTTATGATAATTATAATGATGGTTAAAATATTTGCAACTGAAAAATATTTTTTAGCAATCACAATCTTTTTGTTTAAAAAAAAAAAAAAAAACGATTACTTCCTTTTGTTTTAGTATTCGAATTCGAGATATTGCAGTTTTTTATATTTATATATATTGACAATTCCACGAAAATATATCCGAAAAAGAGCATTTTTTACCTGATTTATTTCAATTCTTATAAAAATTTGTATTTCTATACACAAACTCCATTAAACTTTTTATCGATTTTAGTTTCGCAAAATTGCGAAAATACTCGATTTGATTTCGCTTTTTCACCTTCTTAAAAAAAAAACAAGGGGGAAAGAAAGATATAGTCGATCGAGGCCGACTATATGATACCTTATACCATTGTGTACAAATACAGAATAATGTGTTGATACTAATATCTAGACGATTTTATACACTTTAGGGCGATTCCTGGAAGTGGGTTTATATGAGAGCTATGGTAAATTATGCAATAATTCTCATAAAATTTGGCAATGTTGCTTCTAATTACAAACAACTTATTTGTGTCGAATATTAACTTGATACTAACATTCGTATGGAATTTATGCACATTAAAGTGATTTTCGAAAGAGGGATTTATATGGGAGCTATGGTCAATTGTGAACCGATTTGTAAACAATTCTGCACAGAACTTCTTTGCACTAAATTTTATTAAAATATTCTTATTTTTAAGGCATTTTTTAATGTTTAAACTATATTCCGTGAGGAAATTTGTATGGGGATTAGGTAAAATAATGAACCGATCACAACCAATTTCAATAGGCTTCGTCCTTGTATCATATAAAAGTCCCACGTGCCAAATTTCATTGAATTATTTTTTAAATTGCGGCCCGTATTTAGTGCACAAGGTTTACATGGCCAGCCAGAAAGTCGTTCAGCCAGGCGGACGGACGGACATCGTTAGATCGATTTAAAAAGTGATTCTGAGTTGATTGGTATACTTAAAGGTGGGTGTTGGATTACTTTTTCTATGCTTTGCAAAAATCAGCACAAACGTATAATACCCCAACCACCTATAGTGGGTAGGGTATAATAAAAAATTAAAAGTGTGCAAAATTAAATATCAACATCTGTGGCAAGGCTTTGCGAATTTTAATGATTTACACATCGTTTGAATTTTGATTGTCAGCTTTTATACGAGCATTTTAAAAATAAGAAAGTTTTTTTAAAAATGCACTTTAATGCAACTGCATTTTTTAAATTCATTTTTCTTTAAATACGCTATTTCAAATTTTTGATTTTGTAATATATTTGGAAAGAACCTAAACATTAAAATACAAATTTCAAATTTTTGGAAGCGCAAATCTACTATACGTAATACAATTAAAAAAACAAAAAACATGTTATAAATTTTTCATACAAAAATAATATTTTTTTAATGACTGTCTATTAATTAGACAGAGACAAATGCTCATTTTAAAATTTAAATTACTATTTAGAAACTAAAATATTGTAAAAATTTGAAGTTTCGAAGTGTATAAGTTGTATAAAGCTTATAATGGAGAGCATATGTAGCCAGTATTCTAAGGACTAAAAATATAGTAAAGCTGATCTGCCCTGACCTGTCTTGTTAAACAGTATGGTGTTCACGATAGGTTGGTTATCCGGTTATGTGATTATTTTATAAACAGTAAAATTCATCACAAAATTCACTTATTTATAGTGTTGGAAACTAATAAAAATTTAAAAAAGTAATGTATTTCGTTGTTTGAAATATAACTATATAATCACATGAACATCTTATCATGAACAACCTTAATATTTTTCATTTTCTAACTTTGTTTCACACAAAACTAATTAAACTTTAACTGAATTTTTATACATATTTTCGTAAAAAAATATTTTTAAAGTTATTTGTTGGACATTAGAATTGAATTTTAGGCTATGTAATTATGTTAAAGAAAACTAAAACACTATTATATAAATGACCCATTTAACCCTGGAATATTAACAAAATTTTTTATTCGTTAACACTAACGATACGTACATTTTACGTATTCCTATTCTATTCCTTTAAAATACTTTATTTGTTGTTGTTTATCAGCTAAGTACATTTTTACTATTTATTTCACTTTAAAAAGGCTTAATGTGAAGAACCAATTTCAATAAATAATAATGCAATATTAAAAAACCTTTAAAAATATATCAAGATTTTATTTATGAAAAGTCATGATAAATTATGATCTAGTGTGAACCAGAGACTTGAGATATTTATCAAACATGACAATAAGTTCTTACCTTTCGTTTTTTGCCAAAATTTTTAACACATTTTGCTTTCCTCTCTATAAAATTAATTTCATTGAAAAGTTATAATTGACTACTACATCCACCAAAGTAAATTGTCCACAGAATATTTCAACTTTTAATCTGTCATTTCGAATCTTATATCCAAATTTATATTCAAATTTATACTGTTAATACTAACGATAAGTTAAATTTATTAATAAAATTGATACTCTTAATAATCCTACATGTAAACGTCAAAAAACGTATTATTTTCTTTTTAAAACATATATTTGTAAAAACACTTAACGAAAGAATTTCTAAAATTTCATACGGTTACGTTTCCACATACGAAAAAATAAGAATTTGAAGAAAATGTATAAGTAAAATTTACGTACATTAGTATTCTAGGGTTAAATTTTTACAATTAGCGCTCTTGAAAGTTGCAACACAAGATTGTTATTTGATTTTTCTACTGAGCAATAATTTTATATAATTTACTGCCAAATTTAATATCGATACTAGCATCCAAATTAAATTTATGATTTTCAATGGCAAAGCTAAATCAGTTTAGTAAATTATGTAGTTCCATTTTAAACCCTTTACGGTGGTTAAATCACTTGGTTTTTGCGCGTTGTAAGCATTAACTCTCTCTCTCTCTCTCTGACAAAACTTCATACGCTCTTGATAAAATAACGAACAACTTTTACAATATCATTCATGGTTAGAATGTGTTCCTAAAAAAAGCTGTACTCGTTTCCCGTTCATGAAAACAAAAAAATTGCATTTCCTCTAGTGGAGTAATCTGGTATTATCTCCAACATCAAAAAACCCAAGTCATTTTCATCCTGTGGGCCTGATCGAATTCCTAATTGCATTTTAATAAATTGCGTTCAAGCTTTATCCTTCCCACTTACTCTACTTTTCAATGCCTCAACCAAAATTGACTACTATAAGGAAGTTTTCGTTACATAAAGAATTTACAATTTGAATTTTTATGTTTCAATTGAATTTATATAATTTAAATTATTAAAATGTAATGAATTTAGTTTGTTAAATTGTATTAAAGTAATTCTTTATTTGGAACTTATATTTTTTTTGTGAAGAATGAAATCTGTTAATTATACAAGAGCACTTTTAGTTTAACATTTAAAGAGATACTAGTATAAGAGAACGTTACAGCAATTAACTAACTCACACACATTTCAATAACGTTTTTGTATTATGTATTTTATGGTTATCACTACTACGCAGCTGGAGATCACTTTGTGGTCGCAGTGTTTATCACTACCAGTTCAGTTGTGCTTTGGCTGTGCTCGTGTGTGGACAGCTAGTATAAGTTTGTAACAGCTTTACTAACAACCACATGCGAGCGCGGTCAGGCGCAGCTCAAGTAGTAGTGTGTAGGGTTACTACTGGTATTATACAGCCATAGTTCCCAGACACATTAGTTGTAGTGCACAGGGATTCTAATGGCCATAGATCCCAGGCGTAGTGGTAACTAACACAGTAACAACTATTAAAGTTTTCAATAAAAGCCTACCACTTCTTACTGGTCGAGGAGTCGGTGTTAAAGATTTTAACAGGCAGGACATTGCGCGGTTGTCAAAGTTAATTGCTGGGCTAGTTTACTCTTAAACATTCTGGAATCACAATTTTGTAAATAAAAGAAGTAGTAAATAAAGTTTGTGAATTAATCCTTTTTTTGTTTTATCCTGGAATCGAATGGGCATATCCTGGTAAATATTGCTATACTACTTTTCCAAAATATGCAAAGAGTCACTTATTATACCATTGTCCAAATCGGAAAATAAGTCAAATATAAGTAATTATAGAAGTATAGCTAAATTAAGTGCTATCCCGAAACTCTTTGAACAATGTCTAACTGAACCTCTTTACCATCAAATTTCATCAATACTTACTCCCTACCAACATGGATTTCGAAAAGGATACTCAACAGCAACCAATTTATTACAACTTATTACATTGACAAATTATGGTTTCACGAAAAGGCAATATACTGATGTTATATACACTGACTTCAGTAAAAAACGTTCGATAGAGTTAATCACTACCTACTATTAAGAAAATTGTTCTTAATGGGATTCACAAACAGAACCGTAAATTGGATAAAATCATATTTGACAAGTTAACGTTCGTTTTAATAATGCCCTATCTAAAATCATATAAGTTATATCCGGTGTACCGCAAGGTAGTCATCTTGGACCGATTTTCCTTTTACTATTTATAAACGACCCCACATCAATTGTGAAATTTTCCAATTTACTAATGTATACAGATGACGTTAAAATTTTTATAAGCTCAAGTAGTCCACATAATCAATCATTTTTACAAACGGTTTTATATAGCTTTTTTATATGGTATAAAGAGAACTTAATGGACCTTAATGTCAAAAAAAGCAAACATATGCACTACTCGAGAAAACCTATTTCTTATGGATGTTTCCATCTTGGGGAATACGAACTGGAGTCCGTAAATTAATTCCTGGATCTTGGCGTACTATTCGATCTAAAGCTTATATTTAATAAGCATCTTAATATGTGTACAAATAAGGCTCGTGTCGTCCTTGGGTTTATTAAACGTTGGGCTAAAGAATTTAATGATGTTAGTATAACAAGACAGCTATATACTTCTTTATTTATACCAATTCTAGAATACTGTTCTGTTTTCCGGGACCACTTTTATAACATTCATATTGTCCGTATTGAATCTATGCAAAAATAGTTCGTACTTTTTATATTAAGAAATTCTTATCCGGATTCGATATACAGTTTGCCATCACACAAGACCAGATTACTGCAAATGAAATTACCAAGTTAAATATAAGTTTCGTTATCAAACTTATATCTGGCAGCATCGAAGCACAATTTCTTGTGAACGTCCCTCACGTAACTTTCAGCCATTCTTTATAAAATATTTTTGACAAAACTATACTAACGCTGATCCCTTCCGTAGATTATGTTTAAACTTTAATGAACTTTATAATGTTATTGATATGTCTCTCAATGTAAATTTAATTAAACGTAATTTAACTTTATTCTTAAATAATTAATGTAGCATATAATTTGTAACAATTTTGTATTTTCTGTCTGTAAGGATTTTGTCCATAGATTTAATAAATCGTCATAAATTTTAGCATCATACAAGGATACAAGTTATAATTAAAAATAAATCCTAATATATTTTTACTTTTTATTTTGGGTTTTCAAATGAGACATATAACTTTTTTAAAATTTTAAAGATGCTGAAATCTTCCTCTTTTCAATGATATTAACATTTTGTTATAAAATCCTACGGTGATAATTAATTATTGTTTTTTTAAACTCTGAACTGTATTTATTTCCAGCCATTTTCTCACAACAACTAATAACGTTTATCCCTGTAGTATTGAACTGAAACTATTAAAATGTAAGTAATGTGTATTTCTTTATACCCCTATTTACACTTACACTTTAAATCTCGTTCGAATAAAATTTCGAATAGTGCAAGATTGTTTACATTACCGTTTTTTAGGCTTTTTTGGCAACTGGTTTTAGAAAATATTTTACACAATCACTAAACTTCGTAAAACTATTAACACGTTTTATGAAACTTTTTTTTACATAAATTTTTCATAATTTTATAACTAATTGAAATTTTTTTTATAGTTGTAGTAACCACAATCTAAGAGCAACATATCATCATTGGAATATATGATCACAGCGAAAAATAGAATGATGTTATTATATTATTATTCTATCTTATTATATTATACCACTTTGTCATATTATTAGAGACAAAGTGTTCATTTAACAAATATATATATATATATATATATATATATATATATGTTTAGCAACTGATGATATATATTTAGCAAATGAATACTTTTCTGTATTATTTTACATATTTACATATTGTATTATTTGTTCATTAATTATATCCATTTGTACTCTATCATATATGGTTTAAATACAAGATATGTTTTTTAACTAAACCCTTTAATGGTACCTAATTAATATCTTATATTGCTTCAGTCTGAACCCTGTCTATTTATATTTATTCATATATAAACTAAATGAGAACTACAATGAAGTTGGAAAGCAAACATTAAAAACAAAATATATTTAAAAACAAGCAAGTATTGAATTTTTCCACTAAATTTGTGAAAAGGTTAAGTATTATATTTATTTGAAACATTTTATTGTCATAAGAATAATAATATGGTAAAAAGGGAATGTTGTTTAAGAACAAGGAAAAAGATATTTAAATTTGTTTGTGGTAAAAATATTTAAAAACATATAATTTTTGCAGTAAACCATATTAAAATTTTTATTGAGTGTAAACATTAAATGATAAAATCTTAACAAAAACATTGTTATCATGAACACAGAGTTATTAAAATTCAAGAAAATTAACAATGAAAACATAATATTGTTGTAGTAATAATGCTGTAACCATGTTTCTTCTTCGTTTGCAATTTTATCTTAATTTTAGCAATATTTGTTTATATTAAAATGTAATTTTTATTTATTACATTATTGGTTTTCACTAATACACTGTAAGAAAAACAGTGTTGGATTTTGGTGTAAATATATATATGGTATTATAAAGTTCCGAACATATTAAAATAATTTATTAAAATCAAATGCTGTTACCAGGAAACCACAAACATGCAATTGTATATTAAATGAAGCCATCGGCATAATCTTTATCCGTTTCAGAACAAATTAAGAATTTTGGCATTGATTTGGAAGTTCATAGTTTTGCGTATTTCACTCTTAATGGAATATTTTTACATATTTTGTAATTTTTATTGCATACTTAACCCTTCTAGAAGATATTTTAGGATGTATCGTAGAATGTCCTTCAAAATTGATTTATGATATGCGTAAAAATAAAAAAATAAAATAAAACATCCAAAAATATTTAGTATTTAAAATTAATTTTAATTGATATCGTCTAAGTTCGTTAAAAAATATCTGAGGAGCTTGTAGGAACAAATCATGAAGATTTAGAAACTGATTAAATAATCTTTATTAAAGCCATTTTTGGAATATGGTATAGAGGACGAATTAGTTTTTAAAGTAATTGTTTTTTTTTTTAACAAATTGCAATTAATAGACTTTAAAAACTACAAAAAAATGTAAAATATTTGTTGACCAAAAAATGTTGTTCAAATGTTTTCAGCACTACTGTAGATGTGTTTAATGAGGTTTTTTTTTTTTAATCTGAATATTTAGGATGTACAGAAAGGTAAAAACATATATAGAACTAATATTTAACAGACAGTTTAATTTACTTAAAACAAACGACCAAATATTTAGTACTTTTTGAAACTTATGAGATTAAATACTAAGAATTATTGCAAAATATAATAATTGTTATTACTATTTTAAATAGTTAAATGTTATGGTCTTTAATTTTCTTCAAACCCCTTTATATATCCGACATGGCCATTAAAATTAATTATATCTATCGATTATAACACTCATAAGAAAATTTGATTAATATATTTTTCATAATTTAAACGTCTATCATAAATTCACCCACTTAAGCATATGTAACACAACATACAAACATACACATACATTTTTCACATACATAAACTTAACACCATAAGTAAATGAACAAACATATTTTCATGTGTTCACTTTTGGAGCCTGAATTGAGCCATTAAGTGTGTAATGAAGTGTGTTTACATGTGCAAATACCCAGCAAAAAACGAGTAAGTACTTCCAAAAAAAAACTTTTACCACTTCAAAAATAGAACCAAGTGCATATTTTGCATTTTTTAGAAGTTAATCAAAATTATTTCAAAAAAAGTGAAAATAAATGTGTCTTTAGCAGAAAAAAAGGTGAATAATTTCTAAGAAAAAAATTCGCAATTTGCGAAGTTTATTATTTATTATTAAAGCTAAAACCATATTTTAAGTGAAGTACTTCAAAAGCAATGAACACGAAACGTAAAATAATAACATCCTACCGATGACAACCATGTGTTAAAAAAAGAACTTCTGCAGCTCCCTGTCAGCACTAAATACTTCCTTCCAAAGACTACACAATGCTAAAGTCATGACTTTTTCAGCTCGTTTTCAGTTATTTTTTTGCTGGGTACATACGTACTCAATGCCAAAAATTTTAAGGCCTCAATAGTTCTGGCCTTCTTTAAGATGCAGTTGTTCATGCTAACTAATCTGCCTTCTATAGTAAGACCTTCAAGAATGCCTCGTCCTTGCCTTCTCAAATATTCGAAAATAAGTTTTATATAAGAGTGAATCAGAATACCAAATTTCTGGATCCATAATTAAGCATTGCTCGCATATAAGATCCAAAAATCACTTAAACTCGCATAAGTACCACATAAATTGCAATATCAAAGTAATATTTGACACAAGTCTTATTATATAAGCCGAAATCATAGTACCAAGGTTTAACAAAGCTGAATTCGTAATTAGCCGTAGGTCTCATATAAGATCATTTCTGAAAATCTCGAAAATCATTTTGTGGCTCAAACGCAATGGCGAAGAATATTACATTGTCGGGCATGACCGATTATAACTTTTTTAAATGTTTATATTGATAAATCGATTTTTTTCATTTTTGGTGAAACATTACATTTTTTAGAGAACAATCAGATTTCAAGTGCAGAATTAAATTTATAGTGGAAAATAAAATTTTTAGTGAAAAAAAAAAAAATTAGTGAAAAATCAAATTTTTCAGTTTTTAGTGAAAATTTGGATTTTTAGTGAGTAATTAGAGTTTTAGTAAAAAATTTGCATTTTTGGTGAAAATTTAGATTTTTTCTTTTTTTAATAATCGGATTTTTATTGAAAAATCGAATTTTTAGTATATAACTGGTTTTGAATTTGAATTACTGGTGAATAGTTGAATTTTTACTGAAAATTTGAACTTAAGTATTTTCATGAAAAATCGAAATACTAGTATAATATAATAATTCGCTTTTTGTCAAAATTTTGAATTTTGATAGAGAATTTTATAATAAAAATATTGAATAAAAAATTAAATTTTTATAAGAAATCAACAAATTTTTAAAAGAAAATAATTTTTTTAGAATTAATAAAAATAGGTTTCACAATGGTATAATGTTATTTTAAATTTCCATTTAAATCTCCAAAAAATTTTATATAGATTATTATTGTAAATAACATATAACACAATAACTCAAATAAGCTAATATGTAATTTATATACTGTTTACACTAAACAAAAACTAATAGCTTTTGGTTTAATTTGGTTTTTGGTGGAAAAACTTAACTTAATTTCTTAAGTTTTTCATACAAATCTAAAACCATTTTTATGTAGTTTTTATTTAATATCAAATAAAAACTACTAAAATAATTATTTACGTTACAGCCTGTTGACGCGATTTCATAACTGTCAGCTTTTATATATAATGAAGAAAATAAAATTGTCAAATTTCTTTAATATTTCTAAATTTCATTATACCAAAAGAAGAAAAAGTTGGTTTTTTTAAAAACTAAATTCAAAAACCTAATCGTTTACATATATTTTTTCTCTCAACCTTAAAGTATAAAAATTGACTCAGAATCACTTTTTGAGTCGATCTAACAATGTTCACCCGTCCGTACGTCCGTCTGTCTGGACGGCTGGCTGTCCATGTAAACCTTTTGGACAAAGTACAGGTCGCAATTTTGTAGATAATTCAATGAAATTTGGCATGTAGGACTTTCATGATACAAGAACGAAGCCTATTAAAATTGTTTATGATCGGTCCATTATTTCACTTAGCCCCCATACAAATGTCCTCCTGGAATAGGGGCTCAACGACCATAAATGGCTTAAATGTAGCAATATTTTAATGAAATTCGGTGTAAGGAAGTTTTATATAAGTATCAATCTTTGTGCTAAAGTTGATGAAGATCGGTCCATAATTGACCATAGCTCCCATATAAAACCCTCTTCCGAAAATCACTTTAATGTACATAAGTCACATACACATGTTAGTGTCAAGTTTATATTCGCCACAAATAAATTTTATATAAGTAAAAATCAGAGTGACAAATTTTACAAGGATCGCTTCATAATTTACTATAGCTGCCATATAAGCCCACATTCGGGAGTCACCCTAAAGTGTATAAATTCATATAAATGTTGGTGTTAATGTAATATTCTGTATTCGATTATTTTATTTTACACTCAATAAAACTATCGCTCTACAATTGTCCACAAGTCTAATATAAGACTCCTCCACGAATTTTAATGGACATACACAATGGTCTGGGGTATCATATGGTCGGGTTTGACCGACTATATCTTTCTTACTTGTTTTTATTTGGTTTTCAATAAAAACTATATAAAAATGGTTTTTGATTTGTATGGAAAAAATAAAAAAAAAAAAAAAAAATTATGTAGTTTTTCAATAAAAGTCAAAAACTACTAGTTTTTGTTTGGTGTAAAGGGCATATAAATTGCATATTAGGTCAGTTGAGTTTTTGTGTTATTTACAATAACACACTAAAAAATTTGTAAAAAAAATAATCCACATTTTGTTTCTGTAAAATTTTGTTAAACAAAAAATGTGCAAACAAGGACCAGATAGGAGAAAAACAGGTATGTAAATGGTGTGTTTTATGAAAGTCGGATTTCACAAGAACTAATTAGTTTTTGTTTGGTGCAAATGAAATATTACACTAAACAAAAACCTTATTCGGTTTTTAATTGACAAATTACAAGCAAATTTCTACTTTTTCCATACAAATTAGAAATCATTTTCAACTAGTTTTTTATGAAAAACTACGTAAAAACTGCTAACATATTTATTTATGAAACATCCTGTTCAACTGATTTCACAATAATAAACTTTCACATAGGACAGAAAAATTAAAGTTTTATTATTTTTTGAATGAAGTCATTTGTTAAAAAAAAAAAATAATAAAATCAGTTATATTTAAAATATTGACAAAAATAAGACAAAGTCGAATATAAGGATGAAACAAATACATCAAAATTTCTTCACCTCAACAAAAACTAAGTAGGGATGAAAACAGCTATGTAAAAAAATTGGTTTTTGAAATTAAGTTTTTATAAAAACCAATTATTTTAATTTTTGTGTAAGCGTACATAGTATAATTTGTGAATTGAATTTGTGAATTAACTCGAATTTATTTTTTTTTTTTTTTGTCAAATTATTTTATCTCGACTTAAGATGTTTTGTCAAAAGAGAATAGACATGTTTTTTAACACCGAATTATTGTATTTTTAAAATGTTTAACTTTTTACAATAATTTAAAATAAAAATTTTTTTTTTATAAAAATAGAAAATTTTTTTATTAAAAATTGTAGAAGACCTGTTGCTAGCTTTTCTTCGGAAGAACTGCTGGCAGTCTTTTAGAAGGGCTATATCGGGTGGCGAATGTGTAAGACCTTGATCGCAATGTGTAAAAAGCACATGAACGCTGAATGCAGCTTAAAACTTCTGGCTCTGAAAAAGGCATTCTAGAAAATCACCTTATCCCTCCTTTTTTGCCTTTGGGTATACATACTTACACATATATATATTTGTATTTTTGTGTACATAAGTATAAGTGGATGTATTTGATTGAATGAAAAAAATTACAAAATCATTTATTTACTCTTCGATAATGATTGATTTCAGCTTGAACAATCTCTGTTCGCTTAAACATCAATTATTGACATCTTTACATTTTGCACACTAAGTGAAAAACTCTCATACAAACACTTGAAATTGTAACCCCAAGCAACGTGTAGAAAATTGTTAAGAAGAATTCTTAAAAATAGATTTAAGCCAAAAATTAAAGGAGTAAATTTATTTTTATTTTTTATTTTATTTTATAAAAATATTTAATTAATTCTTATATTGATATTATACATATAAAACGGAAAATATTCTTATTCCTTTTTCAATAAATCATGCTGTATCGTTTTAAAGTAAAGATAAATTATTTCTTTTTTTTTTAAATATGCGTATACATACCTATGTATATATATATATATATATATATAATCGATAGGTATGTTAAAAATCAGCCTAATATTTATGAGTTTATATTGTTACGAGTAATATACATAATTTTTGTTGTTATCAATATTATGTTAACATTGTCATATAAAAATAACGTAATCATACCTTTTTGTGCTGTTGTTTGTGGTGCTTTTTAAAATAAAGGGTGGTCCAAAATGCTTTTTGTCACTTTCAAAATGGAATAACTCAGAAAGTAATAAATATATTTCCTTTCACATATATACTAATTGGAGTCGTATTTATTAAGTTATAACAAAAATAGTAAGAAGGGAGAAAAAAAAATTTTGAACATCTTGAATAAAAATTAAGGTTTAATTTAAAATGGAGCCAATTATAATTCTTACGTGTACATTTGGGAGAAATAATTATATATTTTAAATTTGCAATAAGTTTGGCTATTAAATGCAAAAAAAGTAAATCGATCTAACTAATTGTATATTCGTGTAATTGATAATACAAATTTATAGAATTTATGTAGAATTTCTTATATATTTTCTCCAATATGTTTAGGAAATTAAGAGTTACGAAATATAATACAAATAAGAGTAAATTATTTTAAAAACTGTATACATTTTTATACTAATAAATGATCATTTGAATGCCTTCTAAATATTGAATATAATTGATCAATAAATTATAAAGTATTGTAAAATCTGGTGCAAAGAAATTATTCTGAGCATGTTAGCCCAATTTTTTGTATTATTTGGAGCAATTCAAGTCTCAAGATAAATTTAGACATAATTTTTTTTTCAATTACTTAAAAAGGTAATCCATCCTTTTGGATGGCGATTTGCTGGTATGTTACGGACAATTTCTAAATGATGCTTCTAGAGATATCACCCTCAATTTTTATCATTTAATATAGCAAGAATTAACTAAAATTATATGATGTTAAATATTGTCAAGTACTTAATTTATTCAGCTATGCCTGGCGATCAGTCATTGTAGGTTATGGGTTATACGTTCTCAAATTTCAGTTAATGAAATTTGGTTACTAAAAATGTTGAGATATGTTTTCGCTATAACTAAACCATTTAAAGAAATTTTATACTCCAAATAAATCAAAGTTTAGTAGATCTTTGATACTTAAAAATATTGTATAAACATTTTGAATTTAACTGAAAACCCCTATCTATCTCATGCATTAGTATATTAAAAGCGCAAATTTTACCAAACTTGATAAAAGCTCAACATTAATTCTATTTGTGTCAAAAGTATAGATCATCACCTTTAATTGGGTATCATTAGTTTTTTCATAGTGAAAAAACTAGTCATCTCATAGCGTTTCAAAAATGACAAAAAGCACTTCGTACCACCCTTTATATCTTTTTGTTATTGCCTTTGGTATTTTTAAAATATGTGAATACATTTAATTTTTTATGTATGAAATTTCTGTTTAGTATCATTTACATCTACACTTTCATAATCGTGCATACATTTACAGGGAGACAGAAAATAAGTGATATTTATTTAAGAATATATATATAATCCCTTAAACCAGGCCAGCACTTGAATAATATTTTTGATATACGAAAATAACTTTACACAGTGTATAAATCTCGAAATAAATTATCATATAAGGAATGTGCACGAAAAAATCTGTACACACATTAAAGACTTGGTTAGCTGGTTTGTTGTTGTGATGTTTATGTACCATTTACTTACCGGAAGAATTGTGTGAAATTATCCAAGATTAATAACGTGACATATGTTTTTCACATATATAAGCAAAAACACATACACTGGTGCAAATTCCTATAAACGCATTTAAAATTTTTGTTCATCTTGGAGCTACATTCGTTTTTTTTAACCAAAAACAATGTTGTGCTGTTACAATAATTCGCGATATAACGGTAATTTTTTGTGTAAGAAATATTTGTTTCTTGCTTTTGTTGTTCACTTTAGTTTAACAATCAGAACATGTTGTTGATCATTTCAGTGGAATATTCCTATAAACGCAGTCGAGATAATTTTGTCTAAAAAGTTATTGCACAAAAAAAAATATTAAACAATTTTAACAGTTTTAGTTATTTTTTTCACTTAAGATAAGTTTCTGATGATAACATCTCTGTTTACTAGAAACAATTTTGTTTTATTTGGGAAATTTCATCAGCTTGAAGGATGTCCAAGGGAACTTTTCTTACAAACTAGGAAATAATTAAAATTAAAATTTTTCTTATTCGAAGCTATTCTAACAGAGATGCTGGACAAAAAATTAACCGTTTGGAAGGAGTTATTCGAGGCTGTTTTAAGAAAGAACAAAAATACGGAATGCAGAAACCAACAAAAGGTAATCAAAAATTAACAAAAAGGCAAATTAATAAAATAAAAGAAGAAGCCACCCTCAATAAATTAAATGCTACACAAATAAAAAGTAAATTTGAACTTCATGTCACTTCCAAACATGTTGCATACATTTTGCGAACTGATGGTGACATAAAATAGAAAAAACCAAAATATAAGCCAATGTTAAAATTTACGCGCAATTACATGAAATGGACAGATGACTGGAATAAAGTAATCTTTTCTGATGAAAAAAAAATCATCAAATTTCTAATTCATATTCTTGCTATTGGCATGATTTGAGGTCGAACAAAATTCGTCTGTTAAAACGCAATTTCGGTGTAGGCAGTTTTATGGTTTGGGCAGCCTTTTCTGCTGCAGGAGAATCCAAATTATGTTTTGTTCCAACTAAAATGAACAGACATTTTATAATGAACTGTTGGAAGTTGATCTTCTCTCATTTATGGATGAAAAAATGGATGAAGATTTCTTATTCCTACAGGATAACGCTAAAATCCATGTCTCAAATCAATCTAAATCGTGATTTATTGAACCTAGTATTCCACCATTGGACTGGCCGGCTTGCAGTCTGGAAGCATCTGTGGGGGTACATGGCACGTAAAATTTACGCAAGAAATGCACAGAATGAAACTATAATGACAATAACGGAGTTAAAACTAAAAATTAAGCAAGCCTAGAAAGAAATTGACAGTGATTTTCTTTAAAAATTAGTCGAATCAATGCCAGACTGAATTTTTGAAGTTATCCGAAACAAAGGTTCATCAATACTTTATTAATAATTCTAAATTGTTTCATTAGTTTATGTGCGTATATAGGAAAATATCATAAAAAATGCCATTAAAGTACAAAAATTACAATGAAAAAATATCTAATGACATTTCAAGTTTTTTGTTATTAATTTTTAGGTATATTTTTGTACAATATGTACTTACTACAAATCCTAAATTAGTAATTTGTAGCAGTCAACAAATTTTGTTGCCAAAAAAAAAAAAAAAAAAACAGCAATTGGAACAAAATATTGGAGGTTCATAAATATTTAAAGTTTATAATTTCCACAAATAAATGTACGAGAAAACAATACAAAATTCTGCAACTAGTAAAATATAATAAAAGACAAATAGAAGATGTTTAAATACAAATTGAATTTTAAATTTAAACTATTTACTTTCTATTATTTGTTTTTTCAAAATGTCAAAAGAAATAATTGATTTAATTACCGCATTGAATTCGTATTATTTAATTACTTGCTACTGCAACTGAAAATATGGTTAAACTTTAAATTTTATTATCCCAGGTCTACAACTGAGATTGACTCTGATATAATATGCGAGATAACAACGGTAGAAGAGAATAACAATTTTGTTTATATTATGTTAAATCTTAAATAAGGGGTACAAGTATTCTAATAAATCCTTTATGATATCTTTATTTTGAATCAATCACTGAGCAAACATGTTCTTTTTGTTTAAAAAAAAAATTCGCACTTTTTTAGCATAATTTTCGTAAAAATGTTTTTTAAAATGTAAAACAATCATTAAAAAGGAACAATTTTACAAAAAACATAGTTTTTTTAGTAATTTCCAAAATACACATACACACACAAACAAAAATTCGTATATGTGTATTTTTTGACAGTTCATCTTATAAGATAGTTGTGTAGAGATATCGCATTAAAACAGTCTCTAGATACATTTTGTATTACTAATATTTGAATCCACACGTGAGATAATTCTCTCAGAGAGCGAATTTTACACCCTCTAATAGAAAAATCTTACATATTCTGTTATTTGTAGATGGGATGTTATAAATAAGTTTTCAATAGCAGCTATTAGTAATTTATTTAAAAGCATGAGCTTAATATGGTTATTCCAACCAAATGTTTTTAAATTATTTTATTAAATCTCAAATTGATTAAAGAAAGTCTGGTGAATTTGTTATTATTTTTATATATATATGATTTATATATGATCGTTTTCCAATCAATATTTTTCTGTGTGTATACATTTGTCAATATGTCTAATTGTGCTTATAAAATAAAATGATGGATAAAATTCAACAAACCTTGGTAAATGTAAAAAATTTAAGTTTTAAAAATCCATTCGAATAAATGTTTGTCAAAAATAAAAAACTAAATAACAGAGCGCGATAAAAGCGAATTTGTTTCTGCGTCACAGGATATTGTCCCATTAAAAAAAAAACACAAACGATTTTCCTACTACTAAAACTTGTAGTTTATTGCATTTTTTAATGTCATTATTTATGTATCTTTTTGTTTATTACCAAAGTTAAAAAAAGTTATGACCAGAAAATTACAAAAATTACTAACTGTTAAAACGGACTCATTAAAAATATTAATAATTATTTGAATCTTTGTTATTTAAAATGTCCTAAATAATGTCGGTGATACTTAACTTCATTATTCAAAATTATGAAGTGTAAAAAAATTAGGATATTAGTCAATAAATGTTAAAAAAAAATTAATTTGTAACACCTTAATTAAGTTGGTAAATTTGTTAAGTTGGTTAAAAAAATTGATGTGCGTTTATAGGAATATGCACCAGTGTATTTACCATAAGCCTTTTTTTAGAAAAAAACCTAAAAATGCAACTAATTAAAATTAAAAAAAATAAAAATTTATTTATTTACTTATTTGTTAATTTATTTATTTGTATTTATTTAGTAGTTTTCCCTTTTGTTGTGTTGCATATTTTTGTATTTGTAAGAAAAAAGTTATTGTTTGGCAACACTACACCGTGAGGCAGATTCGAAATTTTTTGGAAATAAATCTGTAACTTCTAATCGGCTGGTTTCAAAATAGAATATGGTTTAAGAACAAGGAAAAAGACTGCAAATATTTAATGATTGCAGAAGTAATGATATTTTTCATATTAATAAAATTTTATTTCTAGTAAAAATATTTAAAAACATAAAATTTTTGCATTCAAACATATTAAAATTTTAACTGAGTATAAACATTAAATGACAAAATTTAAACAAAAACATTGTTGTCATGAACACAGAGTTATTAAAATTCAAGAAAATTAACAATATCGTTGTGATAATGATGTAGCCATGTTTTTTCTCTGCGTGTACTAATATATTGTTTGTACCAAAAAAAGTACAACTCTTACAACTTGTATATCCCTGTTAAGTTCTATAAAAGCAAACAACATTCAAAAATTTCACCAATATGTTTTTCATGTTTCATGTTTATATTTTTATTTTAGTTTTTTGTTATTCCTACTATTAGCAGTTTTAAAAATAAAATATGAGTAAAATATTTTTGCTTCCTAATTTCCGTTAACAAATTATAGACGTTTTCCGGATAAATTTTATGCTTTTATTATTATTGCTATTGTTGTCGTCGTTCTTGTGTTTGTTATTATTATTTCGATATAATAATGACAGGGAATTTCCGTATGACATGTTTGACAACAATTTCAACCATAAATGGGGAATTTTTCGTTATGCAGACTACAAAAAAAAAAAAAATGTTAACAATAAAGATAACATGAGAATATAACTCAAACACATACATGCATACTTGTGTGTAGATTGTGATTATATTTATATAATACTCGTATAAATACAGTTAAACATATATTTACATATTTATATACGTGTAAAAAGGCGATAATATGCTTAAGAAATTACAATTAATCCCCTTATTTTGAAAAAACTCATCACCTCACTTTGAAAATTTTTCCATAAAATTTTTATAAAAACAAAAACAATTTATACGAAAATTTTTTCAAAGGGTGGTGAAGTGTTTTACAAAATAAGGCGGTAAGTTTTTCTTACAAAAAAGTAGAAAAGAAATCCCCAAAATAGGCTAAAATTTATTTATGTCTATAAAAAACGAAGGCCTAAAAGTAGGTTACAATAAAGTGTCGTTTTTTATTTATTTAAATTGAATTTTGCATTAATATTGCTAACTAAGAACTAAAAAACAATAATTTGCTAAAATGCCAACTTATGTTAATACAGTCGAACATGGCTATATCGAACACTTTTCTTCGGACCCATTGATTTTATAGGAAATTTCCATACAAATAACTATGTTTATAACGTATACGGTTAAAGAAAATTTTTTTTATAACGAACACATTTTTATGGTCCCAAGAAGAATTTTTCATACAAAAAACTACGTTTATACGAATTCCCATAAATATTAGTTTTAGTTAAATAAAACTGAAAATTTTTCAAAAATATAAAAGTAACAAAAATAACTTTTATTAAATTCAATTTAAATTATTGAACAAATGGAAATAATTTTCGTTAATTTAAATTTGAATTATCGGAAAAATAAAAGAGGAAAAGAGGAATATTTATAGTTTATAACTTTTTTAATATAACGCACATGCATTTATTGATAATAGCTAAAAACTAAAATTGAAATTATAAGAAGATTAAAAATTAAATTTTAGAGAATGGCTATTTGTCAAAAAGTAAAGATCTGAAAATATGGCAATTTTAATATAAAAATTTTATTTATTGAATAATTACAATACAATTACAAATTATATTCTAATTCTAACTGAGCGGAGTAACGAAGGCTCATGCTCGTTGTAGAGAAACAGACCAGAGTCTCTCTCTCGAACCCGCAACCCCCAGGCTGACCTACTAGATCACTAGCAACTAGGCCATCGGGGCACCTGTATAAAAAATATAATTATTCTCAATTTGCCACTTGTCAAATGAATGATGAATGTAAGAAAATATTCTTCCTCATATATTGAAATTAATAATAAATATGAATAATTTTTAAAAATTTTGACCTCTCTGAAATTTCCTCTGTAGCAAGTATACCGATAAGGCTTCCTACCAAAAAAAAAAAAAAAAAAAAAAAAATATACAAAAAATAAAGATGGACTTTTTTAGCTACACGTCACTAAAGAAAATTCTTATAAAGAAATATATTAATAAAAATATTTTCGAACTTCTTATATGTCATCTTAAACTACAAGATTTGACAAATTCGCTGCAAAAAATTATTTTGATGTCTTTTATGTAATAAAAGTTATGACCATTTAAATAAATATTTTAATCACCTTCAAAGCTATAGACCACAGTTCTCAAAATAAAAATGAGAAAAATTCATTTTACATGCCTTTATATCCTCCCCTACACATGCCTCAAATTTTATCTAAATCGCCAACCAAGAGTCAAAAGTTTTTAAAATACAGTCGATTTTTAAAGGAAAGAAATACGCTTTAATTACAAATATTAGTAACGTAATGAAATACGAGCATAGAAAAAAGTCACCAATCACTAAAACAATTCATTCAATTAAAAGTTGTTTAGAATTCCATCTCTTACCTTATGATTATATCAATTACTAATTTGAAAAAATTAAAAAAAAGAAAATTTTTTCCTATTTTTGTTTTTTAAATTTTTTCAATTAAAAAAATTTTGGGGAATCTAATGGTAAAATGAAGCGAAAGCAAATTTTTAAATTTGTCCATATATCCACTCCTTTCTTTATGACAACCTTACTAACTGTCTAAAAGACTTGGTGTTCCCTGTCGCGCCAACGAGGCTCCGACGACCGACCTTGGGCGGTATAACCTAATATGGCTAAATACCTACATACTTCTGCACGCCTGATGGCGATGGTGGCAGCCTCAATACCAAGATTGAACGCTATGGTCGAATAAGTTGTAGGTCTTAAATATAAACCTTATTAATGAAACTAGAACAAAAACGAAAACTAACAAACCCGATAAAACGTTGACGGAATTTGACAATTTTCTAGGACAAGAATCGGAACGTATAATATACGTACTCTGGAAATCTCAAGGTTTGCACAATTATGCAAGGAATTCACAGCCCTCATTACTTGGGCTATACGAAGTACGATGGTGCGAATCAGGAGAATTTACAACAGCAGAAGGTCCTTCGGTTCTTTCCTCCGGAAAAACAACGAACGAATTGCATCGGTCAAGTGGCGTCGGTTTCGTTCTATCAAAACAGGTGAAACGTGCCCTAATAGATGGGAAACCTCACTCCGATAGAATCATTACTGCCAGAATGTGCGACAAAGCCAGGAATATTACATTTGTCCAATGTTACGCCCTCACTGAAAGCTCTGAAAACTACACAAAGTAATTTTTTTATAACCTTCTCGATAGCGTCCTCGCCACAGTGCGTAAAGGAGATATTGTCATTATGATGGGTGATAATTTGGATATAAACAAAAATATATTTTGCAAACTATCAGAGTGATGGGGTGTCGCGAAACCTTTCTGAATTGGATCTGCTTTTTTTACAGTTTCTTCAAAAATCTATTAAATAAATATTAATTTTTGCATTTTAATGTAGCAAAACACATAAAAATAGGTTAAAGAAAGTTGAAGTTATTACAAATTCTCTAGACTATTAATGTGTCTCAGACCACTTGCGTGGGAAATGTAGAAAAAAAAATCGTTCGAAATATTTAAATAAAATAATATTTTTATTTAAATTTTATTTATAGTTATTCAAATAAATTCTTTTATTTGAAAATTTTCACTTCTTAACATACATTCACATATTTTAGAAATTTATAAGCTGAAAAGTGGTCTTTAGGTGTATGCCTTTAGGTGTATGCTTGGGTGAATAGTGGGCCAATCCTTTTTATAATTTGCAATAAGAATGTTGTACATATAAAACATTTGAATTTTTTTCTCAATATCCACATCCATCCATATGGAAAAGCACTTAAGGACATATTTCTGGAGCATTTTATTATGGGAGCTGTATTAAATAATGAAAAGATTGGAATTAAATTTACCCCAGTGTATGATTAAATCAATACAAACTAAAGCCTTGCAAACTATGTCTTATAAGATATTGCAAGCCACTTGTTATTTTTCAAGTGCTTTAAGTCAGTGTATGAGCGGAGAAATATATTGTGTTCTACAGGTACTTAGAGAAATATAAATACTGCTTGTGCTGTTCAACTTTATGAGCAAATGCTGTGTGTATTGTGAAAGCGACCCAATAAGACATGAGAGTGCGTCACTTGTTTGCTTCAATAGAGAAAAAAAAAAATTTGTCTATTTTCTTTGCATGTTTTTATATGAACAACATATGCATCTGTGTAAATGATAGTATTTTCCTAAGCAAAACAGACGTTTAAAAGAATTATTTATAATATTATTGTGATTTATGATCAAAATAATTCATAACTATTAATAAAACTACTAATTATATTAATGCATATTGAAAAATTTTAGAAAATAAATGTAACATGAAAAAACTTGCTTTAATTTTTATTAGTAAACAGATTTTATTAAATATAAATATTTAAAAGTCTTTCAAATTAGTTTTTGAGACTTATTATTATACATAATTTTTTTTTTTTTGTATTATTACTTAAAATATATATATATATATATATATATATATATATATATAAACAAATCAATAACTACTAATAAGTGAGAATTTTAGTGAAATACAACTAATTATAAAATTAATTATTTAAAATATAAAGAAATACTAAAGTTAAAAAATCGAAGGTATAAAGTAAAAATACTAGTCACACTTCTTAATTATGTAATTCAGAGTTTCAAGTTTTTAAATAACTTTACTTTTTGGGTTTCAATTACCTTTTTAAGTCTTAATTAAGAGTAATTTTTTAATTACTATATGAATTAACCCTTTTACATTTATTCAAAAAAGAAAAGAAAATAACAATAAAATATAGACATACATACATGTGTGTTTATAAACAACTCCTTGGCACACATTATAAAGGTTTTTGGCACATATAGCAACTACGTATTTCAAAAAAAAAAAAAAAATAATAATAATAATAATAATAAATAAAATAAAAATAAAAATAAATAATAATGACATTAAATATAATAATGCATCTTAAATACTTTCTTAATGTCTTGTATGATTTGCTTTTTCTGCCACACTATTTGCACCACTTGTTTGCAACAAATGCCTTGAACACCTGCATTTGTAATCGCTCATACACACGACGCATTTGCTTTGCTTCGGGCAACGAATAGTACAAACAGTATTTATTATTGTTATTGTACATTTTGGCTATGAACAGCACATTTAAAAAGCAAATGGATTTATTTTTCAAATCACTTTACGCAGGGCTTAAATATATGCAAAATTTGATTATCTGCCATCTGTACTTTAAACAAGAATGTTGTCAATTAACGACGAACAAATGAACGAACACTGCCTTAAGGGTAAAAAAATCCTAAAATTGCAAGATTTTACCCTTTTTACATGTTTGTGCCCAAATTAATAAAACAAAATATAAAGCAAAGTTACATTCAGACTTGTCAAATGTTTGACCAAAATAACGTAACCACTATATAAAATATTTGACGCTGTTTTCTCTTACAAAACATTTGCAAGATCAAACAATGGCAAAAAATATTTTTATATAACTAGTGGTTACGCAATTTTTATCAAATATTTGACAAATGTGAACATAGCTTAAGTTAAGTTTAAACTTTAAGTAGTAGGAGTATGAGTAGGGTTTTTAATTTCCCGGCAATTTTCAACTCCCGGGAATTGGGATTTTAACTAAAGCATTTCTGGGAATTCCCGGGTATTCGGGAAAAATTTAATAGTATTTAAAAAGCGTAAAAACAAAAGAAAAACATATAATTTTCATACAAATATAGATAGACATATTTTGAAATAAAAATATATAATTGAAGATGATTTTTTTTAATATAATTATATAAATTGTAAAAGGTATTAAAACTAATTATTTATAAATGTTTCTGTTGGGTAATAAATAATAAATAATAAATATTTATACCCATATTCACAAACAAATTTTAAATTTATAACTTGTTTCTCTACGTCGAACGAAAGTCTAAGCAAACGAAAGCAAGTCGAACGAATTCGTATCATTTTGGGTTTCTTTATTTTCTAAGCTTTCGTTCACATAGAGTTACGTCTTTTCACATTGTTTTTGTTGTATTTTTCATTCAGAGTATTTTTATACTCTACATCACCATAGGTGATTGGGGTATTATGCGTTTGTGCTGATGTTTGTAACGCATAGAAAAAGTTGTTCAACATCCACCTTAAAGTATACCAATCGACTCAGAATCACCTTTTAAATCGATCTACCGAAGTCCGTTCGTCTGGTTGGCTGCATGGCTGGTTGTCCATGTAAACCTTGTGCACAAAGTACGAGTCGCACGACTTTTATGATACAAAGAAGGAGCCTATTTCATCTAGCCACCATACAAATGTCCACCCGGAATAAAGTTTATACACTAAAAAATTACTTAAAAATAATGAAATTCGGTGCAAAGAAATTTTGTATAGGAATTAATCTTTGTACCAAATTTTATGAAGATCGGTTCACAATAAACTCCTCTTCCGAATATTAGTATCACGTTAATATTCGACACAAATAAGTTTTATGTAAGTAGAATTAAAATTGCCAAATTTTATGAGAATCAGTCCGTAATTTGCTATAGCTTCTATATAAACCCGCTTCCAGGAATTGCCCTAAAGTGCATAAAATCATCTAGATGTTACTATCAGCGCATTATTCGGTATTTATATATTTTATTTTACATTTAGTAAAATTGGCCACAGGTGTAATATAAGACCTTCTCGAATTTTTATGCTCGTACATAATGGTGTATGGTATCATATAGTCGATCTTGACCGGCTATATCTTTCTCTATCGTGTTTTCTTTTTTTATTTGGAAAATAATAAAAATAATAATAAATTTTTTGAACACAGACAGCCATACAAATGAAAGAATTTAAGCAAATAACAACAAAAAAAGGAAAAAGAATCAAAACAAAAATTCTTTTGAGATTTTTTATTTATAAATTGATGTTTGAGAAAAAATAATTATTTATTGATACGGTTTATTTTCAAATGAATATCAAATATGATTGAGGAACATTTGCAGTGGGTAATTTGGGTAATTTTCTTATTTTTCATTAAAAAACAAAATAGCAAATGACTAATTTTGACATTTTTTTCGAATCGTTAAAATTATAGAAACCTAAGCATTTTGTACAAAAACACTTAGGTTGGCTTGTCGTTCGACTCATTGTTCGTATAGAAGTGTGTTAGAGAAGCCAAAATCAGTTTTCGTTCGCTTAGAGGGCGAAAGAAAGAATTTTTTTCAACGTAGAGAAACAAGCTATTAGAGCACATTTTAGATACTAGATTTTCTATGAAAAATTTATTGTTAAAGGCATTTTAAATTTAAAGTTAAAAGTTTGTGAATACTGGGTTTAATATTTTCGAAATGCTTCTTTGGAAATATATTTTTACATTAAAAAATATATTTTTTTTTTTACAAATTAAGAAAGAATCCTGGATATCTTTTATCTGAACCAAAGAATATTTTTTAACAAACTATAAATAAGCATTTCTTTTTTTTAATCTTACTTGGACGATTAAAACATAATTTCTCTAAAACATAAAAATATTTTTTTAGTCATAAATATAGAGAATTAATTTCCCGGAAAATTCGTCCCAGAAATTTGGGATAAAAACCCTAATCAAATGCTAAATATTCTTTGTTCTTTTTGTATATTAAGTCGTGCAGTTTCCTTAACTGTTACCTTTCTTGTGGTCAATTACCTCTTGTATTAAACATTTTTTAAACTTTTTCCAATTTTGCTTCTTAAAGTCCTCTTTAAGAGCTACAAATATCAGGCTTATATTGGTTAGTACTTTCCATATTTTCGCAAAGTAAAATTTTACAAAATTGTACTCCAGTTTTTTTCCCCAAAAGAAAAAAAAAATAAAAAACACTGCTTTTTAAAACTGATTATTATTTTTTTCATTTGTTATTCTTATTTGAAATTGATATACCTTTTTAAGGTGATAATTATCCTTTTTCATTTGTAGTTTTATGTATTTTTTACTTAGTTTTTTTCTGGAGCTGATGGGCAAGTTGATAGAGCACTTTAAATGCAATTTTGTCTTAGAAATAAATCCCTTAAGAAGTAGTAAAATGAATATTTTAACTTAGAAAGTTGTACTTTTTTGAAAATAAATACTTTTTTTAAATAGTATTTTTTCATTTTTTTAAAAATCGATATTTCTTTCTCAAACTTGCACTCTTTTACAAACTGAAAATTATGTTTTTTGTTACTTTTAAAAATTTTATATTTAAATGACTTTTTCAAAAAAAAGTACTTCTTTAAAAAATAAATAAATATTTTTTTATGGATGTTTTTGCAAGATTGTTTTTTTTTTTTTTTTTTTTTTTAATTTGAATATTATTTTTGAAAAATTTTGCTCTCTTGCATATTCATAATTCTTTTTTATTACTTTTTTAAAAATTGGTAATTTTTGCAAAAATTAAAAATTATCTACTTTTTTTAAAAAAATTGGTACAGTTATAGAAATATTAAAAATCTGCATTTTAATAATTTTTCTGAAAAGTAATATTTTTTTAAATATTTTTTTTTTTTTTTTTTGTAATTGCTACTTTTTATACCCACCATTCAAATAGCTGAAGAAAATATTGGGTTTGCCATTTGGTTTATAACATATTGGAATGTTTATCTAAGACTCCATGATCCTCATTAAATTCTAAGGCGATCTAGTTATGTCCATCCATCCTTCTGTCTGTTGAAATCATAATAGGACTGGGAACGGACCAAATTTGTTTCAAATATTCATCTTCTATAAGGTTTGTTTGGTATTGAAAATGTCCCCGAAAAAATCGGAATCTGTCACAACTCTGAGTCATATGTTCTACCAAAAATAACCGTTAAACCAAAGAACAAAAATTTCGACAAATATTTATGCTTTCAGTGAGGACCTGAGAATTTTTAAAGTATGATATAAAAACGAATCAAAAACCTATGCGACAATGAAATTTCACAAATGAGGATAAATATAAACTTGGAAACCAAAAAATGGACATGATCTGTCCACTTCGACGTCTACCTTCTATATTTTTTAACTAAAATCTTTTTCAAAATTTTATTTAATTATTTTTTTTTTTTTTTTTAATTCGTATTTTATAAACTAAAGTAGTAGTTAACAAGAAAGAAAATGTTTACTTTTTATGAAGGTTGGTACTTTTTTTAAATGTTACTTGTACTTTTTTATTTTAAATATTTTAACTTTTTATGTAACCAAAATTGTGACTTTTAGAAAATGTATATTTTTGTTGAAAAAATTTCGCACTTTTTACAAAATTAGGTTCTTTTTCAAAAAATTAACTTTTTAAAAAAATTTTACTTTTCTAAAGATTTGCACTTTAAAATTTGTTTGGAGCAAACTTATTTTTAGTCGGCAATAAATTATTTTTTCACCAGCTCGCGGTAAACATTTTTTGTCCTTTTCTGATCATAAGTCTGTAACTTTTTAATCTTAAAAAAAAGAACAATATTTTTTGTCTTTTACAGTTTTGAGAATATTTTCCATAACATTATTTAATATGAGCTGAATCCATTAATAAATTATTTGCCAAACTATCTTTAAATTTGAAATTTATTGTTATTTTATAATATAAGTCTAAATTATATTAAAAATTTATGACATTAGAGCTTAAAAAATAAGTATAAATACCAAAGATTAATAAGCGGATATTTATGTGAGAGAAAAAAAACCTGATTCAATTTTCAAAAACGTAATTCATGCAACAACAAAATACATGTAGTCATATATACACTGCCTGCCACTTGAATAAGGAATCACCTTTTTTGAACTTTAATTAAGTATATCTGCTAAAGTAAAGTTCAGAAAAAAATAATTTTTCAAAGTGTTGGCTTTAGTTTCCTGAAGAAATAAAAAATATACATATTTTGTTATACTAAGATTACGTATTTATTTTAAGACGTATATCTGTGGTACTTTTTCGTGTGTCACTTGAATAAGGAATTCTTTTAATATTAATCAGGAAGGCTATGATTTGAATTTCTTTCAATATAAACGGCTAGAGAATTTTTAATTTGATGGCTTTTGAATAGTTTTTATTCAAAATGGGACGTGGTAAGGCTCTTAATAACTCTGAAAAAGAAAAATTCTGATTTTGAAATCTCAGGGTCAAATAGCCAAAAACATTAATAGAGGAAAGACAGTTGTATACAATTATTTAAATAACGTGGAAAGATATGGAAAAAAACATGAAAGGGCGGAAGAAAATGGCAACAACTCCAAAAGAAAGACGAAAAATTCTTAGAATTGCATCGAATTCTGTCATGTCGGTATCAAAAATACATGAAAAAAGTAGAGTCAGTGCCAGTCTAAGAACACCGTATTTCAAAGTCGTGCCCATAAATAGTCCGACGAAAACTGCAAAAAAACCACCACTTAATGAAAAACGCAAAACACAACGTCTACAGTTTGCCAAAAATACAATGACATGGTCCGACAAATGGTTTAAAGTTGTATTTTCCGATGAAAAAAAGTTTAATACTGATGGTCCCGATGGGTATACTATTACTTCTATGACCTAAATAAGGAGGAATTATTTTTAAGCCGCAGACACAGCCGAAAGAGCGTAGTAATGGTAAGGGGTGTCATTTCGTATTATGGTACCACAAAATGACTGCAACGACTTACAAAAACATTCTGGAGGAATCATTTCCAAAATTTAATGATTTCTTTGGACTCATACTTTGGACGTACCAACACGACAACGCTCCGATTCATACCGCCAGAGCAGTAAAGTAATGGATTAATCAACAAGGCGTTCAACTTTTGGATTGGCCCCCATATTCACTAGACCTGAATCCAATGGAAAATGTCTGGGGTTGGTTTACAAGAATACTTTATGAAGGAGGAAAACAATTTGAGACGATAGAATCCTTAAAGGATGCAATAACGGAAGAATGGAGTTCAATTTCGCTAAATTACTTAGAGTCATTATAAAAGTCGATGCCAAAACGCATTTTTGAGATTATTTCTAAAAATGGTGGCAGTACTCATTACTAATTCAATGCTAGAAGATAATAACTTTCATTTTTATAACCTAAAATTTAAAAATAAATTACAGCTTAGTTTTAAAATATCCCATATTCAAGTGACACACGAAAAAGTACCATAGCAGTACATGTCTTTAAATAAATGCATAATTTTAGTATAACAAAATATGTATATTTTTTATTTCTTCAGGAAACTAAAACCAACACTTCGAAATATGGTTGCGCAAAAAATTATTTTTTTAGTTTAGGAGATATACTTAATTAAAGTTCAAAAAATGTGATTCCTTATTCAAGTGGCAGGCAGTGTATTTTGATCTTGTGTTTTGAAAAAAAAAATAGTGATTTTTTTTTTTAAAATTTAGTTGAAATTGCCTCTCACATAAACTTCTAGCTGTATTCTGTGATAAATACTTTCGTTAATTTAAATTGACTACAACCTCAAAATTGTATACATTGTATCATTATTTTCGTAAATTATAAGTGTATTATATAAATAGTTTTTAATTTACACTTAAGTTCAAATATGCAACTTTAAAAGAAATTCCGGTTCTATTTGGTTTCAAGAATTTATAGTTTTGTATAGAAATTTTCTTTTAAAAAAACCTTCCTAATAAATATCATGTGAGTTTCATGATATTTTTAACCCTCTAACGAACGGATACAAATTTTATAAAATCAATTCACAGATTAAAAATATAATTAGTGTACAATTTTTGAAGAATATAAGGTTTAGTATATTAGGTCAACTAATTAACTAAATGATTAGAATACGGAAAGAAGTTAAAATATAAATTATTTAAAAAAAAATAAAAATAAGAAAAGATGCCCAGAGGCAGTCTCGACCATTAGAGGATTAAATACCATTTTAAACAAATTAAAATTATTTAAGTTAAAGTAAAAGAAACTAAAATCTATTACTTAATATTTCATCTTAATAGCTTTTATAATTTTCTAGTAAAATAACTTCTCTAAATAAACTCAAATGTACAAGTACTTGATGTATGTATCATGTCGAAGTAAAAAAACAAAAACAAAAAAGTAACAAAAAAACACCATTTAACACTTACCTGGAATCCTGGCCACTTTCAGCTGATTCCTGTACTCTCATAGCATATAAATCCTGGGAGAATAACTACAAAAATGGAGAAAAAATTAAAAATATATGTAAACTGCATTAACACGAAGAAAATAAAATTGAAATACAAAAACATAAAATTTCTGCTAACAATTGTTGAGATACAGAGATAACACAAGACAATATTCGTAAAAATTCTAAGGGTTTGTGTGAAATAATTAAAAGTTGGGCGTATAATTTATGTGTATTTTGTGTAATGTTTATTTAAGTCTTTTAAATTCCTTTTACTTACCTCACCATTTTCCGGTGGATCACCATTACCAAATGTTGATGCCACAACAATCAATAGAGCTTCATGCTCAATCGATGAAACATCGTAATCGGACATGCAACACATCTGAAAACATTAAGATAAAAGAATATAAATGAAATTTAATTAGATATTACGAAATTTTTGGATTTTTCTATGTTTTCATTGTGGGCTTATCTTAATCATATAATATTTAATATGCGTAAGCATTCAGACAGGGGAACAGACAGACGGACATACTATTAAATTGTCATTAAGGAATGTAAAAAGTAGGGTATTATTTTGGTTAAACAGGACTTAAACGACTATATTTGAGAAATATTTGAAAGGCATTTATTCAAATTTACTAATTAATCCCTACTTTCGTAGTTATCTCCTTAAAAACAAAATTTGTTTATTAAGGCTTTTAAATTTATTTTAGTAATAAACGGTATGAAAAACTCACTAGGCCCATGTTATATGACATTCAGGACTAAAACAAATATATATTAGTTTCTACCGTACGGGATTTTTCAGTCAAATATTTTTTCAATATTTATGGCGATATTTAAAAAAATTGAAAAAAAAATAAATAAAATTTCTTACAAAATTTAAAAATTAAACAAACATTTCTATTTTTCTATGTTTTTCTCTATTAAATGTCGACTTCTGAAAACCTCAATTATAAGACCAATTTATAAAAGCGAAACAGTAGCTGAATACAACAACAATATTCCTATAGCCATGTTACCATCAAATAAAAAAATATAAGAAGAAAAGATTAACAGATTTTTTTGCGTAAATGTAAAATTATAAATAAGAACCAATTTGGTTTCCAAAAAGAAAAAAGTATAAATAAATTACTTGGACATTTTTCGAATCACATTAATGAGTATCTAAGCAAGAACCACCTCTATCTAGTTTTATTCATAGATTTCAGCAAAGCGTTCGACACTCTTTCACACACAAAATTAATAAAAATTTTACTCAGTACTGGTATTAGCGGCAAAACACTGGACTGGTTCAAAAGCTACCTGCAATTAAAATTATATCAAGTTAAAATTAATAATATTTTAGGTAATGAAGTCTTATCACAATTTATGATACCCCAGAGATCAAAATTAGGACCAATTTTTTTATAGAGATTCTACTGTAACTTGGAACACAGTCTGTGACAATAGATTAGACATATATAGGAAATGGAAATATACCACCTGACTATAAAAAGTCAACCGTGCAAAAAATTGTTCGATCCATTTCCGAGAAATCCAAGCTCCTCCATTTTGCCCTATACAAAATAGAGATTCTAATGTAACTTGGAACACAGTCAGCGCCAGGAGATCAGACATATAGGAAATGGAAATATACCAATAGAGATAGAGACTACAAAAAGTCAACCGTTCAAAAAAATTGTTCAATCCATTTCTGATTTATTTTCTCGGAAATGGATCGAAAATTTTTTTTCACGGTTGACTTTTTATAGTCTCTAGATGGTATATTTCCATTTCCTATATGTCTGATCCCTTGGCACGGACTGTGTCCCAAGATATGATAGAATCTATGGCCAAGGTGGATAAAGTAGGATTTCTTAAAAAAACAATCGAAGAATTTTTTGCTCTGATACCATTTTATAATATCTAGAGTGTAGTCTTCCTTTTTGGTATATGTAGTCTCGTGGAACAGACCAGATCGCGAGATAAAATGGAATGCAAAATTGTCAAAAAATATACAAAAGGTGTTGCCATGGTGCAATTTTAAAAATCGTTGCTAACTTTCGTTGCTATCTTGGCACACATAAAATATTAGCATTGCCAAACACACAATGCAAAACCATTTGGATACCACAACTAAATGGTGTCATGATAATAGTTTGATCACTACAGCTTCTAAAACAAAGCTTATGCATATTAAGGCACTACACCTAGCAGACGCGCCAATTAAGATTACCCTTCATAGCACAGAATGCCTTCACCAGAAAATTTTTTGAATGTACATAACTACAATGAAAATTTCACCATAAAAATTTAACTAGTTAAATCTTATAAATACCTAGGTGTACACATCGACAGCAACTTCAAATGGAAGACACATATTGATAACGTAAAAATCCAATGTCGTAAATCAGCCTATATACTGAATCACTTAAGTAACTGCGCAACATATAGCATATCTAGGTAAGTTTACTTCTCTCTGGCTGAATCATACAAAAGGCATGGAAATACTGCATCAAAAATCAAATCCTATAATTACTTTCGAAGAATTACCACATTTCAACAAACACAACTACACACAACCCAACAAACATTAATATGTCGTCCAATTCTCGTAACAACCACAATAAACTCACATATAAAAATTACCAAAATAATACAAACAACAAAAATTCTGCTGCTAACAACTTAAACAGCAGAATCTATGGTACACACGCCATTAGCAACACAACTTCAACGTCACAACATAAGAACAAGAAATCCAAACAATCTCAACATCAATAACCTTGCGATAGAACTAAAAATAAAGATATGAACATAAAGAGGATTTTTTTCACAACACTTGCAGCAGACTTCTTCCGACAACCGTAGAAATAGACCACGCCTACAACACTCGATTTAGATTAGAACATTTCTTCAATGAATATGGAAGAAACACTTTAACCGTATGTTTTCCAATTATACTCAATAAAATTCTTATAAATATCATCAACACAAGGAGTGAATGCAAAAGGAAGAAACTCATTGAAAACTTTTTTCTAAGTTTCTTTAATGAACATATTATATTTTATTCACTTATTATTTAGTTTTATTATCCTGCTGGCAAGCCAAAGGCCTTTTGAGTTTGGAACTAGAATATTATAGTTATCAATAAAGTTAATTAATAAAATTAATAAAATATATAAAAAAAACTAAGTGATGGCTAAATTGAACTAGAACTAAACTGGATCTAAACTAGAAATGAACTAGAAATGAACTAGAACTGAACTAAAACTGCAATAGAACTGAACTAGAAATGAAATTGAACTGAACTGGAACTGAATTAAAACTGAACTAGAACTGAACTTAAACTGAAATAGAACTGAACTGAACTGAACTAGAACTGAAGTAGAACTGAGCTAGAAATGAATTGGAACTGAATTAGAATTGAACTAGAACTGAAATAGAACTGAACTAGAACTAAATTAGAACTGAACCAGAACTGAACTTTTTTTCATTTATTTGGTTTATTTTAATTTGATTTATTTATTATATAAAAATCTACTAAATCTACTATATATAATATACCAGAACTGAACTAGAACTGAACTAGAACTGAATAAGAACTGAACTAGAACTGAATTAGAACTGAACTAGAACTGGACTAGAGCTGAACTAGAACTGAACTAGAACTGAACTAGAACTGAACTAGAACTGAATTAGAACTGAACTAGAACTGAACTAGAACTGAACTAGAACTGAACTAGAACTGAACTAGAACTGAATTAGAAATGAACTAGAACTGAACTATAACTGAACTATAACTGAACTAGAACTGAAAAAGAACTGAACTAGAACTGATCTAGAACTGAACTAGAACTGAACTAGAACTGAATAAGAACTGAACTAGAACAGAACTAGAACTGAACTAGAACTGAATTAGAAATGAACTAGAACTGAACTAGAACTGAACTAGAACTGAATAAGAACTGAATAAGAACTGAACTAGAACTAAACGAGAACTGAATTAGAACTGAACTAGAACTTAACTAAAACTGAACTAGAATAGTACTAGAACTGAATTAAAACTGAACTAGAAGTGAAATTGAACTGAACTCGAACTGGAGTAAAACTGAACTAGAACTTTTTTTATTTTTATATATTTTTCATTTATTTATACAAATATTTTGAAAAATAAAATTCAAAGTACAAAATACAATATGTTTCTATAGAAAGATAATTAAATAAAAATTACTTAATGATGTGTATTTCTATATCTTTATCACTCGTGTGCAGAGCTGGCGAATTTATCCTTCATTTTAAAATGTTTTGCCAACTAGATACAGACTTTTTCTTTGCCAACTCACAATAACTTTTCTTAATTTTTGTATTTTCATGTATTTATTTTTATGTATTTACCGAGCTAAAAATATTATGTATGGATCATATATAATCCATAAATAGAGCTACTTATATATTGGGATCCAAAAATTGATGTTATATGGAAACTTATTACCATATATTTCTACACATATGTATATTCATATATATGTCAGAAACTCTATTGTAAATGATAACACAAATATTTTATTTCTTTATGGATTTTATTTATATTCTACACAAAAAAGAAACATAGATAGATAGATAGATAGATAGAGAAGGTTGATGTGATACCAGATAGAACCACATCTCATGGGATAAGACAAGAAATACTTTTCAATTGACAATTGTACCCTTTAAAGATACATAGCTTTTTATATTGTAAATATAAGAGAACCTTATATTCAGATACTTGCCTTCTTTTGCAGCTACGAGTATGTAATTGTTCACAAAAGTTCTTTGTTTAAAATGTCTATAAAATTTTTTTATTTCGTTTGAATTTTTTCTTTTTCATTTTTTGATTTTTAAATGTCAGGATATTTTTTTAGAATATGTACATTAAACTGCACCAAAGTTTACCGACTTTTGAAATTTGACCGCAACTCCCATTAGAATCGTTCATTGCGTTCAAAAAAATTTTGGTTGCAATAATAGTGAAATCGGATATCGTTAACCCTGACTCGGACCTGAAGTTTGTATGGTTTGTTTATATAGGGAAAATATGTTTTTTTAAAGTTTTTTAGAAAAATTTGACAATTAAATACTTTACTTTGTACATAATGTTAAAAAATATTTTCCCATTACGAGAGATATTTGCGATCAAAGGGTTTTGAAATATAACTCGCTTATAAAGCATCGTACGTTTTTTCATGTTAATATAACATTTACAGATAATAAAATGTCCTGAAGTACGTTTTTATGTACCTTTATTGATTTAAGAGTTATATTGCATTTTGTGTTTGACTTATTATTTCATCTATGATTTCGTACACGAAAATTGACAATATGAAAATATTACAAAATATGACAAAATAGTTCATATATTTTACCACATATGTATCCATATATTGCAAACTATTAAATGTACGAGAGCAGATTAATAAGTCCGTGACTTTTCGAACTTCCCTCGAAGTTATATGAAATACAACACTATTCCCATCAAGTACCACCTGTTAATAGACTAATGTCAAATTTTAATTTGCGTAAAAAATAGGATTTTTCGAGGTCTTTAAAATAGGCATTTGTTTGGTCAATAATTTCACCGTTAGAGCTAAATCTCTTTCCACCGAGCCATTTCTTTAGATTTGGAAATAGGAAGTAGTCACTAGGGGCTAAATCAGGAGAATATGATGGATAAGGTACAAATTTGTAGCATAATTCATACGATTTGCCATTGAGACTGCTCAGGTGTACACCCGAGCATTATCTTGATGAAAAGAACTTTTTTCTTGGCCATATGAGGTCGTTTTCTCTTGAAATCCTCATTAAATCGGTCTAATAAGTTGGCATGATATTCGCCGTTTATTGTTTTTCCCCTTTTGAAGGTAATCGATGTGGATTATCCCGCGTGCATACCAAAAAACAGTTGCCATCACCTTAATGGCCGACAAACTTTCCTTGGCCTTCTTCGGAGCATGTTCACCCGGAGAAACCCATTGTTTAGACTGCTGCTTGGTATCCGGAGTACAGTAATAAATCCATGTTTCATCCAAAGTTACAAAACGCCGCAAAAGCTCATTCGGTAGGCGGTTAAACAACTCCAAACAATCCTTTGAAGTTGTCACACATTTACGTTTATGGTCAATTGAGAGCAAACGCGGCACCCATCGTGCAGACAACTTTCTTGAACACAGCTGATCATTTAAAATCGAAACCATACTGCCTTATGAAATGCCTATGGCATCAATAATCTCACGCACTTTTACTCTTCGGTCGGTCAAGACCATGTCGTGGATTTATTCGATATTTTTGGGTGTACTGACCTCAATTGGCCGTCCAGAACGTTCAGCATCATTTGTGCTTATGCGACCACAATCAAAGTCAATAAACCACTTTTTTACGATTGAAATCAATGGTGCAGAGTCCCCATAGTATTTAGCGAGCTTTTCCTTGGTTTGATTGACGGTTTTTTTCGCAAAAAAATATTGTTTAATGAGCGCTCGAAATTCACTTGTTTCCATTTTTAGAAAAAATACACGAGGTTGTATGTTTTGAACAGCTGTTAAACGCAAAGTAAATGACGGCACTTGCTCAAAATTTGACAGTAGTCTATTAACAGTTGGTTGTTGATGGGAATAGTGTTGTATTTCATATAACTACGAGGGAAGTTCGAAAAGTCATGGACTCATTGATCCGCACTCATATGAATCCATACAGCACCATATATAAACTAATATATAACAAAATATCGTCATACATGAGTTATATATAAAAATATATGACCATTTTTAGCTGAATATGCATTTTATTTACTTTATTTATTAATTTATTTCATATTTCATATCAAGCTTTACAGCTTGTTGGCAGGAAATAATAATAAAATTTTTTTCTTTGTGTTCAATTTCGACATTAGTTCATTGCAAACTTATGAGGGAATTTTTATTATTTAGAATATTAGTTGGTATTTTATTTAAAATCTTAGGTAACATGACGGAAAGTGTATTACATTGGTATTCATTGGTAAACGTTCTATTTTGTATCTTCCATGCAATTTTATCCTCGTGTTATGATCGTAATTGATGGAATGTAAAAATCTGGTTTCATTGTCAAATTCTTTTGTAATCGTTGTATTATATGTATTTTTTATATTTTTTGAGTTTCATTTATTATTTGCCATATAAATTATCGAAACGAATTTCTTGTTCATTTTATAAAAAACAGGGAATAAGTTTTTAATAAGACTGTTTGTGTTGTTGCTGGAGTTTGATGGGTTGCGGTAGTTATCTCTACTGTGGTATTGATATTTTTCCCAAATTATTTTTATTAGGCTATTTTGTGTCTTTTTGTAATTTGCTTTTATATTTGACATTTCCTCATGTTGTTATGTCATGTCTTATGTACGATTCAGCTAAGGTAATTTACACTTAACGTAGTACGTTATATGTGGTGCTGTTACTTAAGTGGTACATTATATAAGACGATTTTCTCAGTTACTTTTGTAGACTTTCTATGATTTTTCCATTACTCCCAAATACTTGTACGAGGTGACCATTTCTAAAAATGTTGAATATGAGTCATTATTGTTAGTGTTATTTTTAATGATCTTGTGTGAACATTCTGTGTTGTGGAACTTTATTTCTACATTTTTTTTCTGTGATATTCATGTATTTAATATGTATGACTTTAGCCTCATTAGCATTGATGACAAGGCCATTACCATGACACCATTTTGTAGCAGTATTTAAATATTTTTACATTTTATTTTTTATGTTTATTATGTTATCATCGACAACTATTATGGCGGTATTATCAGAATATGCGAAAGTTTTATAATCTTTTAAACATATCATCTCATCATTTGCGTATATTATGTACAGCAATGGTCTAAGTTTAGAGAGCAGTCGTATTCCTTTTTTACACTCAATTTGCTGTTGATTTTTATACAATAGTTTCTGCGTTCCCAGTAGCTTTTAAACCATTTCAATATAGTACCTCTGATGCCATTTTTTTTTTTTTTTTTTTTTTTTGAGTATTTCTTATAATTTATTGTGGGAAGGAGTGTCGAATGCCTTGCTATAGTCGATAAATAGGACTATTACATGCATATGTTTACTTGAAATTCCATTAACATAGTCTGAGAAGTTTCCTAAAAGTTGGTTTATATTTTTTCCCTTTTGAAAACCAAACTGATTCTTGTCAATGATTTTATATTTTCTGAAATAGTTTGTAAGACTTTTAACTATTACTTCTTCAGGAATTTTGTCCACAACAAAAATAATAGCAATTGGCCAATAATTTTTGAAAGCTGATGTATTACCACTCTTATATATTGGCCTAACTATTGAGGTTTTTAGCATATTTGGCACAATAGCTTGTTCCAAACTGGAAATTATTAATTTAGTGATAACTGGTGTTAAAAATCTTGTATTTGTTTTGAGATCTTTAGATCGTATTCCATCAGCTTCGGCACTTTTTGTAATGTTAAGATTTTTTAAAATATTGACAATTTCCTCTTCATTAGTATACTCAACGTATATTGTATTTGTTATCGAATTGTCAGGATTATTTATTGTTTTTTAAGTCACAGCCAATGTAGGATTTATTTAAGATTTATTTTACAGTTTAACGAACATTTATTTGTGATATTGGATAAATTTTCAATTTTAAAGTTTTTTATTATAAAAGAGTATATATTTATTGTTCTTTTGCCAATAATTTCATCTATTAATTGCCACGTTGCACATGTATTATATCTATTTTCAAAAAATTAGTTTTGAAGTAATTGTTTTATTCAAAATAACTTCTTTTATTTAATAAATTTCTAAATGTTTTATATTCTTTTTCATCTTTTGTTATTATGATTATTTTGTCATTTTTTTTAAATTGTATCCCTTAGATCACAATATTCTATTATTTGTTCACTAAACGACGGATTTGAAGATCATTTTTTAAACGTATTTTCTTTTTTATTTGAGTTTTTGTAAATTTCACTTAATTGTTCATTAAAATTATTAAACAGATCATTTACGTTAGAATTTTGTTGCAATAGTACATACCAATTTGTATCTTGTATTTATTTATTTTATAGTTCTGAAATCGGCAACTGGTTTATAACATTTGCTTCTCCGTTTTTTTTTTTTTTTTTTTTTTTTTTTTAATTAAAACAACAATTTAAGGAATAATGGTCCTATATTTTTTATAAACAAATGATCAATGCATGTGTTTGCATTTTTCTTAGGATCTACGAGTGTACTTTCGTTTACCATACATTATAAACCATTGCTCATTACCATATTGAGATATGTTGTTGTAGTGGTTTCTCTTAATATGTTTACATCTCCTATTAGAATGATATCTTGTTATAACCATAGGTTTGTAACACACAGAAAAAATAATCCAACACCCGCCTTAAAGTATACCAATCGACTTAGAATCACTTTTTGAGTTGACGTAACGATGTCCGTCCGTCTGGCTAGCTGGCTGCACCGCTGGCTGGCTGACCATGTAAATCTTATACACAAAGTACAGGTCGCAATTTTGAAGATAATTCAATTAAATTTAGCACGTAGAACTTTCATAACACAAGGACGAAGCCTATTGAAATTAGTTGTGATCGGCCCATTTTTTCACCTAGCCTTGTATGGACAAATAATAGGGGTTTAACGATCATAAATGCCTTAAATATACCAATGATTTAATAAAATTAAGTGTAAGGAATTTTTGTATAAGTATCAATCTTATACAAAAATTTCATGAAGATCGCCCCATAATTGACCATAGCTCCCATATAAAAACCTCTTCAGAAAATCACTTTAATGTACATAAATCACATACACATCATACTCGTTCAACAATACTGTATTAACTCAATTTTTTTTTCATTTTATCTTTTTGGCAAAAAACAATACACAATACACTTATGTCTACCTATGGCTAAAAATTCCCATAGTTCTGACTACTTTTTCTTAATAAAATTTCATGTTGTGACCTTTTTCCAGCTGAAATGTTTTATTTCTGTGAATCAAGAAAACAAAATTATTTTGAGTTATTTGAAGTGATTGGCCTTAACAAATAATTATTTTTTCGTATAAAGAGTAGTATTTTGAGTTAAGTTATTATTCTAATAATGAAAGTTTATTTTAGTCAGGTAGTATTTTGAGTTGTAACCTTTTAATTGATTCAGACTAAGTAAATTTTTTGTTTTAATTCGAAATATGATTGTTTTCATGGAATAATGTTTAACTTCTTTTTGAGTTGCTACAGTTTTCGTGAAATAATTTTGTTTTTTGTTGAGTTATTACTGTTTTGATGAAATAGTTAAGAAGTACAACATATAAATATCTAATCCAAGCCCATAATCAAAACGAAGGTGATAATGTAATTGAGAAACAGGTAAAAAGGCATCTAGTCAGCAAACCAATGAGTAAACCAACCAGGTGAATACACGGCTCTAATAGCAACAGCTAAAAAGATTGGAATTCCATATAAAGTTCCCGGATTTTCTCATGAAGATTTTTATGATATAAAGGCCTTACAGGAACTGTGGGGCAAAAATTCTGTTGTAAATGAGCGCCAAAAAATAAACTATCGGTCCACAATTGTCCACATGTCTAATATAAGACTCCATCACGGATTTTGATGGACATACACAATGGTGTGGGATATCATATGGTCGGGCTTGACCGACTATATCTTTGTTACTTGTTTTTTCTTTATGTTATTAGTTATTGTATCGAGTTCTTTGATAGAAGAATAAATGTTTTGGTGTGGGGGACGATAAATTGACAAAGGGGAAGTAGTTTTGTAGTTAATTTTTATACATAGCTGTATTATTACCAAAAAGTTAGCATTGACAGCGATTTGATTAAATAGTAAGTTTTCTGCAATGTAAACTGCAATTTCTTTGCCTTTATTTCCTCTGTTGAAAAATATAGAGTAAAAGAACTTTTAATATTGTAAAAAATGTTTTCATTATTGGTCGTGTTTGTTTCCACTAGAATTATTATTCTTATTTTGATTATTATAATTATTCATTGTTGAAAAGTTTAGTCGTAGTGAACTCGTATTCATGTATATTAGTGATTGGGGATAACTTAAGAAGTTTTTATTAATTTCATTAAAATTATTTAAAATTTGTTTTATAATATTGTTCATTACTTATTTTAAAAATAACAATAAATATAAGAAATAATAATTAAAAAAGTCTTATTTAAGAGATGCAGTTTTAAATTGAACTGAATTAAAACTAGAACTGTATTAAGACTCAACTAGAATTTAACTAGAATTGAAGTAGAACTGAACTTGAAATGAAATCGTAATGAACTGGAACTGAACAAGAACCGACCTAGAACTAAACTACAACTGAACTTGAACTGAACTAGAACTGAAGTAGAATAAAAGTAGAACTGAACTAGAACAGAAATTGAATTGAATTAAAACTGAAATAGAACTGAACTAGAGTAAAACTAGAACTGAACTAGACCTGAAATATAACTGAACTAGAGTAAAACTAGAACTGAACTAGACCTGAAATATAACTGAACTAGAGCTGAAGTAGAACTGAACTGGAACTGAACTAGTACTGAACTAGAACGGAACTGGAATTGAATTAGAGCTGAGCTAGATCTGAACTAGAATTGAACTAGATCTGAACTAAAAATAAACTCGAAATGAACTGGAGCTGAACTATAGCTGAACCAGAACTGAACTAGAACAGAAATTGGACTGAATTAGAACTGAATCGGAACTGAGGTTATATCTCTTATTTTTTTTTTTTCATGGTCACCTGTATCTAATATGACTGTGAGATACCTCTCCGCTGAATCAGCGTCACCCTGTGCAATTCGATGTCATTACAGACATGATTGACTATGACTGCTGTGTTCATTTTATCTTCTTTTACTCTTCGATTTTTTTCCATTGTCCAATTCTACGTAATTCTCTTTTCTCAGGTATTAAAGCAATGTGTCAATAGAAAAACAAAAATTGATTCTAAGTATCAAATAATTTTGCTTTAGTTTTCATATAGATAGATACAGGACACAGCAGCCACTTAACCATTATGCCACTTTATGTCAGAAAGAATAAAAAAAAAAATAAAACGAAATATGTCTGCCATATGATGACAACATTATGAGTTTGTATAGTTTGGACCATCATGTTTGGTAAACGCACATTATATAATTTTAATGCCACAGAGATTTAAGGGTCATATATACATACAATTTAAGTTGGATGTGTTTATTGATGTTAGTAATATTATCTTTCTTTTTTTCTAAACAAAGGTCTTGTTATATAGTTTTTTATGTTGGTGTTTTAGTGGTTTTGACAATCTTAAAATTTAATTGACAGTTATGACATATCTTTCATGCACAATGTTTTTTAAATAAACTTAAATTTAGTTAGATAAGAAACTTGTTTGACAACAGAAATTATCTCTGAATTTTTATTTTAACTATTCTTCAACAGAAATTAAGTTAATTGATTATAAAATTTTGTCACCCAACTGGTAATGACATTTGCTTTATAGCATTTGCTTTATGACATTTGCTTTATGACATTTGCTTTATGACATTTTCTTGATATTTAAATGTAGCTAGAACTTATATGTCAAAAATATTGTTAACAAGACATTAGAAAATATTTATGTTGATGACATTTCGCTAGCAACAGCAATAATAATGGCGACGTGTCAAAAAATTAATATGAAGTTTTAACGAATTAAAGTCAAACTAAGAGACAATTTCTTATAGTTTTTATATAAGTTTATTATAATATTCCATTTAAGCATACATTTTCATAACATTTATAATTTTATTCTAAGGTAGCAGAAGCCTTTTTAATCAAGTAATGCAGGTCATCATATGTATACTTAATTTATACAAATATTCACATCTTCATATAAAATTTCAAGTTCAATTTTAGGCAAGTCTAAATTTACATAAACATTTTAATAAAAATCTTAATAAAAAAAATTGTGCCTAATTGCCATACATAGCGTATGAGTTATACACAATATTATTTTATTGAAAATAATAATCATACGTCTAGTTGGTTAATTAAATTTAAGTTACATTTCATTAAGTTACAATTTCATTAATATTTATACCCTACACTACCATAGGTGGTTGGAGTATTATGCGTTTATGTTGATGTTTGTAAAGCATAGAAAAAGTTATCCACAACCCAAGGTATACCAATCGACTCAGAATCACTTTTTAAATCGATCTAAAAATGTCCGTCCTTTCTTCTAGCTGGCTGGCTTTAAACGTATACTTTGTGCACAAAGTACATCGCAATTTTAAATATAATTCAATGAAATTTGACACATGGGACTTTTATGATACAAGGACGAAGCCTATTGAAACTGCTTGTGATCGCTCCATTATTTCACCTAGCCCCCTCGGGGCTAAAATAAGAATATTTAATGAAATTTAGTGCAAAGAAGTACCAATCTTAGTTCCAAATTTTATGCAGATCGGTTCACAATTGATCAAGGCACCCACAGAAACCCCTTTTCCGAAAATTACTATAACATGTGTTAGGTCACCGTATAATACTTAATGTTTTATTTTATATTTATTTCTATTTTATTTTGCATTTTTTATTATATTTAAATTATTCATATTTTTGAGCCACTCATCCCACTGTAATTTGATGTAAATTTTGTTTTTATGGTCCACTATAATTTATTTTGGTTATTAACCGTTAGGTTATATTTTATTTCTTATTTTGTTTTGTATTACCATCTCATAATGTGTTGTTGTAAACAAAAATTCAATACCGGTACATATTTTATTTATTGTTTTGTTTTTTGCACATATGTACATTACTAGTGGTGAATTTCTTTTATTTGTCTCTCAGCATAGAATAACAACAACAACACAGTAGCCCTTATTCATTTAGTTATTATGATCGTTTGTTCTATTTCTTTTGAAGAATTTTATAAATAAAGAATTTATTGTGCTAGTTGAAATCAAAGAGGCAACATCGCCTCTTGTTTTGTTTTTCTTTTCGCAGTTCACGGTCGCAATTCCTTTTGCATTACTCGGCCCAACGAACAATTCAGTGGCAATATAGACAACAAGTCAAAAAACTGATTTGCTCTATATTGCTGCCGGTAAGGAAAAGGCTCCTTATCGTACATTTTGGCGCCCAACGTGGGGCTCGAGTAAATTAAACTTTTTTCTTCATTTTTCGTCGTGCGGTCCGTGGAAATTCTTAAACTTTTCGTTGGAAATCGTTCTCGTTAAAAAAAAAAAAAACTTAAACCAAACGTGTGCAGTGCTTTAAAGAAAGAACAAATATCGTGTCGCCATTTTACAATAAAAATTTATTTGGACATTTTGTGGTTCATTTTTGATAAAAGAAATTGTGCTTTTGTGGTTCGTGTAAAAAAAAAATATAATGTCGATGGAAGAAATGAAGCAGCAACGGGCTAATACGAAGAAAAGTATTACCCGTATTAAGAACCAGATTGAAGCCAATGGAAGGGGTGAAGGCAGGACACTCTCCTCAGCTGAATTAAAGTGCCGATTGGGGATTTTGGAGTCATATTTTAAGCAAATATTAACGTATCAAACCCAAATTGAAAAATATGACCCAGACGACAACGGTAGGCCCGAAATTGAAGATTTGTACATCGCGGCTAAAATGAATATACAAACGCAGCTTGGTGAGGATGTTCATAACACAACGTTGTCGGATTCTACAATTTGTTTCCCTGTTGCCAACCATAAATTGCCCCAGCTCAAATTGCCCACATTTAGTGGTAAGTACAGTGAGTACAAAAATTTTATAACGTCGTTTAATCAAGTTATTGATCGTGAATATGGATTATCGAATATTGAAAAATTTAACCATTTGCTGAACTGCCTTCATGGCCAAGCACTGGAAACGGTCAAGGCTTTCCAAATTACAAATGAAAATTACCCTAAAGCAATAGAAAGGCTCAAAAGTCGTTACGACAATAACTCGCTCATTTTTATGGAAAACATAACCACACTTTTTGAACTACCAGCCATGTCCAAATACAATAGTGCACAATTACGTAGTCTCGTTGATAATGTTTCTGCTCTTTATAGCTCGTTATTATCTCTTGGCTCTCCTAGCGACATTGCTAATTCTATGCTAATTTATATAGTGATGGAAAAAGTTGATGATGACACTAAAAGGAAGTGGAAAGATTCTTTGGACTTCACCAAATTGCCATCATGGGATGATTGCTCCAAGGTTCTTGAAAGGCGTTGCCAATTTTTGGAGTCTGTTGATACCAGCCATTCACATGTGAACCTTCGTAAGCCCGAAAATCACAATTCTGGTAAGTCCAAAAATAAATATTCTAAACCTGGCTATAGTTTCACGGTTTCAAAACGCGTTTGCACACTTTGCTCTAAAGATGACCACACTATTAGTCGCTGTTCTCGTTTTAAAGATATGAATGTCGGTCAACGCTTTGAAAATGCAAAACGATTAGGTCTCTGCCTTAATTGTCTATCGAAAGGGCATCAAGTAAACAACTGTTCCTCTTCATTCAAGTGCAAATTTTGTTCTCGCTCGCATCATAGTTTACTTCATCGGTCTCAGCCAGCTTCTAGGCCCTCGTCCCCAGCTGCTGAACCATCTACATCTCATGCTGCCTTGAATGAAAATTCCGCCTCGGTCCATGCCCATATGGAAAAATCCTCGCCGGAACAGGTGCTTCTTGCTACTGCCATGGTTCTTGTTCGTGATGCTAATGGTTGCTATCAATTGGGACGCGCTTTGTTGGATTCTTGCTCTCAATTGAATTTCATAACTGAAGAATTTTCGCAAAAATTACATTTGTCTCGCAAAAAACAAACTACTGAAGTTGCTAGTATTGGTAACGCGCATAGCAAAAGCAAATATAGATCGTCCACAAATGTTAAATCTCGTTTTACTGATTTTGAAGTACCTCTTTCGTTTTGTGTGACCCCTCACATTTCGTATCAACCTGATTCAGAATTAGATGTCTCGTCGTGGAATTTGCCGCCAAACACCCAGCTTGCTGATAAAAACTTTTTCAAGTCAAAACGAATCGATTTACTTATTGGTACTGAAACTTTTTTCGATATTCTGTCGGTTGGTCAAATAAAACTTGGTCCTAATTTGCCCAAATTACAAAAAACACTTTTTGGATGGATAGTTGCTGGTCGTTATAATTCAAATCATTCTAAAGGTTCTAGTTCTTCTTGTATGCTTTCGATAGAAGAAGAGGTCGATTTAAAATTACAACGTTTGTGGGAAATCGAAGAAGTTGAATCTGGTCCAACTGTTTTGACTCCAGAGCAAGTTGATTGTGAAACCTTTTTTAATAATACAGTTCATCGTGAAGCGTCTGGTAGGATTGTTGTTAAATTGCCCTTCAAAGAATCCTCTGACAATTTAGGCCTCTCTCGAAATACGGCTCTTAAAAGATTTGCGTCTCAGGAGAGAAGGTTTGCTCGAGACAACAACCTCAAATCACAATACGTCGCTTTTATGAAGGAATATGAAGATTGTGGACATATGAGTCTAGTTCGAAATCCCCGCTTAGATGAACCTCACTATTTCATTCCCCATCATTGCGTTTTTAAGCCCAATAGTACCTCCACGAAATTAAGAGTAGTTTTCGATGCTTCATGCCCCTCATCGTCCCATAAATCTTTAAACGACATTCTTATGGTTGGTCCAACTATTCAAGATGAGTTGTACAAAATTCTACTTCGTTTTCGCCTTCATCGCTACGCCATCACAGCTGATATAGTCAAAATGTATCGTCAGGTGCTCATTGACTTTCATGATCGTAAATTTCAATACATTTTGTGGAGAAATTCAGAGGAAGAAGAAATTCGTACATATCAGCTAAATACAGTTACCTACGGAATGTCAGCTGCCCCTCATCTCGCTATCAAGAGTCTTCATTATCTTGCAGATCAGTATAAAGACCAGTATGAACTTGGCGCAAAGATCATAAAGTCTTCATTTTATGTTGATGATTTCTTAAGTGGGGCCGGGACAATAGAAGAATTGGCTCAAATTAAGCAGGAGGTAAATGAAATTCTAAGTAAAGGTTGTTTTCAATTAGATAAATGGCACTCAAACCATAAAGATTTTCAAGATGATAAAACTACCAAAAGTTTGAATATTGATGACTCTGCTGTTACTAGTGCTCTTGGTATTATATGGGATCAACAAAAGGATATTTTCCTATTTTCTTTTTCGCCTAAAGGTCAAATGGAGGAAAAAATTACCAAACGAACAATTTTGTCGCTCTCGTCATCTCTTTTCGATCCCCTAGGACTCTTGGCACCGCTTATTATAAAGTCAAAGATCATCATGCAAGAATTATGGATTCTAAAAATTGATTGGGATGAATCTATACCTCAAGAACTATACTCAGCCTGGAAATCTTTTGTCTCAGATCTCAATTTATTATCTTGGCTTAAAATTCCTCGTTTTTGTCTTGCTCCTAATTCTCAATTAATTCAACTTCATGGCTTTTGTGACTCTTCAATTCGCGCTTATGGTTGCTGTTTCTATTTTCGAGTAAAAACTTCTTCAGGAAATGTATCTGTTCGTCTTTTTACTGCTAAATCTCGTGTCGCTCCAACAAAAAGAAAATCATTGCCTAAATTAGAATTATGCGGTGCACAACTTATGGCAAAATTATACTCTAAAATCAAAAATCTTTTCGCAATACCAAATCTTGAAGTTTTTCTCTGGACAGATTCTCTACTAGTTCTTCATTGGCTCAAGCAGCATTCTTCAACATTATCCGTTTTTGTTGGCAACAGGGTATCAGAAATTCAGGACCTTACTAATGCTTGTAGTTGGCGACATGTCCCAACTCATTTCAATCCTGCTGATATTGTTTCTCGAGGTTCAACTGTTCAAGAACTTTCCTCATCTATATGGTTCAATGGACCAGCATTTCTCGCTCTAGATCCTGCTCAGTGGCCTCCAAATAAATTGGATAAATTACCCGAAGAAAATCAACAAGAAATCGATAGAGAAAAACGTAAAACTACAATGTGCCTTGAAGTAAAATCTAATTACATTTTGGATTCGATTGCAAGATATAGTTCATATTTAAAAATCATTCGTATTGTCGCCTGGATGCTTCGTTTTGCTTATAAACCAAAAACTAATATTTTTTGTTCTGATTCCTTGCAGCCCCAAGAATTAGAAAATGCCTTATTTCGTATTGTCTTTAACATCCAGAAACTCCATTTTCAAGATGATATAAATCGCGCTCTAAAGAAAAAGGATCCTCAAGGCGCTCTAAAGTGTCTCAACCCTTTCCTTGATTCCTCACATGGCTTCAATTTGCTCAAAGTTGGTGGTCGCTTGGACTTAGCATCAATCTCTGAAGGTCAAAAGCATCCTATAATTCTGCCCAGTAAAAATCACTTTGTGAGCTGTTATGTACGCCATCTACATATTAGTAACTATCACGCTGGACCTAAGGCTCTAATGTCGTTAATTCGCTAGAAATTTTGGATCATCAACTCAAGAAATCTATGTCGTAGCATCGTCAATTCGTGCCCACAATGCATTCGTTATCGCCCAAAATTGCTACAACAGATGATGGGAAATTTACCCGTAGAGCGTCTCAACCCTTCAAGGCCCTTCGCCAGATGTGCCGTTGATTTTTGTGGTCCAGTTAACACATACTTCCGCATCAGAGGAAAGGTCCCATATAAAACCTATATTGCTGTTTTTGTCTGCCTCGCAACTAAAGCAGTGCACATTGAAGTTGTATCGGACTTATCAACTGACGCCTTTATTGCCGCTCTGAAAAGGTTGATTGGACGAAGAGGTTTGCCCACAGATATATTCTGTGATAATGCCACAAATTTCGTTGGTGCAAATTCTAAATTGGTTCAATTAAAATCGTTCCTTTTTGATCCAAAGAACTCAAATTTTATTGTAAATTATTGCTCAAATCAATTTATAAATTTTCACTTTATTCCCCCTAGGGCACCACATTTTGGCGGATTGTGGGAGGCGGCCGTAAAATCTGCAAAGGGCCACTTAACTAAAACCCTGGCTAACACTAAGCTTACATACGAAGAGCTGACAACTGCGATGATCGAGATAGAGGCTATTTTAAATTCAAGACCAATATCACCCCTATCTTCCGATCCAAGTGATTTTGAAGCCCTTACACCTGGCCATTTTCTAATTGGCGCTCCCCTACGTAGTTTGCCAGAACGTGATGTCCCTAAAAAAGAAATTAATAACATTGAGTATTGGGCCCGGATAAGCGCTATCAAACAACATTTGTGGAGAAAATGGTCCCACGATTATATTAACGAACTGCAGACTCGCAATAAATGGACTACCTTCAACAACAATATCATCAATGGATCTATAGTAATTGTTCATGAGGATAATCTACCCCCACAAAAATGGCTCATGGGCAAAATCATCAATACTGTGCTTGGAAGAGATAATCGTGTTCGAGTGGTTGACATTAAAACAACAAAAGGAGTTATACGTCGCCCTATCCACAGACTTGCTCTACTTTGTTCATCTTGAAAGTATCCTTTCAATGGGGCCGGTATGTTAGGTCACCGTATAATACTTAATGTTTTATTTTATATTTATTTCTATTTTATTTTGCATTTTTTATTATATTTAAATTATTCATATTTTTGAGCCACTCATCCCACTGTAATTTGATGTAAATTTTGTTTTTATGGTCCACTATAATTTATTTTGGTTATTAACCGTTAGGTTATATTTTATTTCTTATTTTGTTTTGTATTACCATCTCATAATGTGTTGTTGTAAACAAAAATTCAATACCGGTACATATTTTATTTATTGTTTTGTTTTTTGCACATATGTACATTACTAGTGGTGAATTTCTTTTATTTGTCTCTCAGCATAGAATAACAACAACAACACAGTAGCCCTTATTCATTTAGTTATTATGATCGTTTGTTCTATTTCTTTTGAAGAATTTTATAAATAAAGAATTTATTGTGCTAGTTGAAATCAAAGAGGCAACATCGCCTCTTGTTTTGTTTTTCTTTTCGCAGTTCACGGTCGCAATTCCTTTTGCATTACTCGGCCCAACGAACAATTCAGTGGCAATATAGACAACAAGTCAAAAAACTGATTTGCTCTATATTGCTGCCGGTAAGGAAAAGGCTCCTTATCGTACAACATGCATAAATCGCATACGAATGTTAGTATCAAGTTAATGTTTGACACAAATAAGTTTTATGAAAGTAGAAACAACATTGCCAAATTTTATAAGAATCGGTCTCTAATTTACCAAAGCTCCTATATAAACCCACTTTCAAAAATCACCATAAGTGCATAAAATCATCCAGATGATACCATCAACGCATTATTCTGTATTTTTAAATTTTATTTTACATTTAGTAAAATTGGCCACAGGTGTAATATATGTCCCCTTCCCGAATTATTAAGCTCGTACACAATGGTATAGGGTATCATATAGTCAGTATTGACCGACTATGTTTTTCTTATTAGTTTTTTATTCTTAAGGTGAAAGATTAACATAAAACTTTTATTAAGGACTTTTTTATTTTTGAAGACTAATTGAAGCAACTGAGTGGAAAATTGTACCTAAAATGTAGTGAAAGAAAAGATTATAGAAAGTGAAAAAATTTTTGTTATTGTGTATTCTATATCGGTATATATATATATATATATATATATATATATGATTTTCTGAAGAATTTTGTTCAAAAATCAAGAGGCCGTTTACTTATAACAACAAAAACAATTATCTAGTAAAGTAAAACTTTTGATCAAAAATTGTAATAATATATTTTTTTTGCAAATTTCCAACTAAAAATTATTCACTGCTTGACTCGTGTGTCAAGAAATATTTTTTATATGATTATGATTTTTTTACTTTACAAAAAAATTTATTCCAATATGTAAAAAGCTAGGCCAAGATTTTGTGAAATTACGAAATTTGAATTTTAAAATTCGAATAACTTTCTAAATAAATATAATAAAAAAAGTACATAACAGATAAGTGCACACATAAGCAAATCTTTTAATGCATAAATTTAACCTAAATTAAAATTTTAATTATTAAAATCAGAAATCTGAATCATTTTACAAATGTACGTGTTTACTTTTTGAACACACAGGTTCACAGTAGAAATGTACAGGGGAAAATAGGAACAAAAATTTTAGAAGTTAAAAAACGTATCAATCCCATTAGCTAACTTTGAAATATCCGAGTAATCCAAAAAAAAAGCCATTGCTCTACTCCTGCACAGTGGGAATATTTAACAATAAATGAACAATAATTTTGAGGATATTTTCCATAATCAATGTTGACTAAACCTAGGTGGAAAAAGTGCTAAAATTTCCAAAGAAAAATGCTGGAAAGTGCTAAAAATAAAAAACTGCTAGAAAAAAAGTGCTAAGAACAGAAACTGTTTCTATTTGTAAAAAAAGACATTTGTTTTATTTATTTTTAGATTTAATGCTAAAAAAACATTAAAGAAAATAAAAAAAACCCACTCTGAAATAGATTTTTTCGAAACTAAACAAAATTTATCAGTGGATTTTTCAAAATTCTAAATTTATCTGAATATTATACTATTATACGTATTTCCAATTACCTATAGGTTAATATTATGATGAACTTAAATCATCTTTCGTTTACTGAAAATTTGCTTTTTAAAATCTCATTTATTATTAAAAACCAGACACAGTATAAACTCAAAAATTTGGATAATTATTGCAGACATCAATCCGGATTGTCAAATTATCCCTATTATCGAGACTTTTTTCTGGTCCAACTTTGTTAAAAAAAAAAAAAACTATTAAAATGTATCTTTTATCTAATATTAGCTGGACGCGGTCCGCTTTGTTAGTCCTTAGTAAAGATTATAAATTTTATAAAAGTTTTATTGTACAATGTTTTTTAATATTAAATAAAAGTTATATATATTATATACATACTATATATGATATATATATATATATATATATATATATATATATATATATATATATATTTGTCTTCATTTGCGAATATGTGGGCATCCAACGTATAATTGTCCATCTGAGAAACATGGTGTTTCAAGATTTAATCCACATACTTGCAACGATTGATCTCGAGATTTATTTATTGTCGTAGCAAATACTAGACGTATTGGAAATTGAATGCGTTTAAAGTCAAATGGCATATCTAATAGAATGATTGGTGTACGTGGAATTAATACGTTTTAAACTTTGTATTTTCCAGTTAATATAGTTGCTTCAATGATATTGTTCAATAACTTGTTAACGGCCAATCTAGTTCCGTTACAAAGCCGTGGTGGATGTAAATTGTGTAAAAGAATTATTGTCACACCAATAGATACATAATGCAATCAATCGATTTGTATGTTTATGTTTGGCCATTAATTTTATTTCGAATATCAATATTAATGTCACTGACATCTTTGTTTTTGGCTGCCAAAATCGCGCGATCGCTTAACATTGATGATTCTTATTATTATGTATAATATTGTGGTACACATTTGATATTAAATTTTCTTTGGACTCATTAGCAACACAACAATTTGCAGGCAATGTTATTAATCCTGTTGTATTGTCTATAGTAATATTTCCATTTCCAACGTGCTGATTCGTCATTATGTATATGTACTCGCATGTTTATAGTAAGTAATAGTTTTTGAAGAAAATGCCACAAGTTAGATGATTTTAAACATGCGCATATTTCATCTGCTGGTGTTGATCGTGCGATAACTGGTAAAGTTTGTCTAAAATCACCTACCAATAATATAAGAGCACCTTGAAATGTTTGCTGGTTGTTACGTAAATCTTGCAATGTTCGATTCAATGCCTCTAATGACTTTTTGTGTGCCATTGCGCATTCATCGCATATAATAATCTTTCACAGTTCAAGTACCTTTGCCATTCCAGATGTTTACGAAATATTGCATGTTGGTGTTTCTGTTAGTTGCATTTTCAATGGTAATTTTAATGCAGAATATGCCGTTTTGCCAACATCTAATAAAGTAGATGCATTTCCAGAAGAGGCCATTGCTAACGCTAATTACCATTTGATCTTATTATTGCTAAAATAACTGAAATTAAATATGTTTTCCCAGTAACTCCGCATTCATTTAAGAAATAAATTTCAACAGTTCTTGCATTAACTATGCAATCATTAAACGTAAACGTGTTTTTGCTGTGAGTTCATGTTTGGTATATTCTGTTGAACAAAAGTGTTTCATGCATTGATATCTTAATTTTTTTCACTTTGTATTTCACGATTAGAGAAGTCTGTAAAGACTCTAGTAGGTGATGGCATTCCCAATGAATTTAAAACTTTATTTACCATCACTAAACAAATATCCCCAATGTAAATTAATGCTTGGTTATGCATATCAGGAGAATATTGTAATTCAATATCTTCATTTGCATTATGTTCTTGATATACAATACGGATGTGATATGGGGAAGCAGCAAGTGATGCAGCTGCTAGTGAATTATCCCAATATTCATCGTTCTTAAGTAAATTCAATTGTTGGCAGGCATCACGATATGATTCGCATAAGACATTATTTGTAGTTCTTAAATTTTAAAATCAATAACAAACGCTAATAATAGCACTCAGCATTATTTCGCTGTTCTGTGAATAATGGTTCATGTAGATGGCCAATTACTGGTTGTCCCTGTTTCCTCCGTTGAAATTGTTTTCTGGATGTATTCCATATGAAATAGTTTGGAATTTCTAAATATAATAACATTATAGCGAAGTCATCCATTTGCCACAATGAAAAAAATTTCAGTTATTGTTGTTGCTGGTGGTTGCACTGCTCGTTCTATAACATTTTCTGTTGAATATATGCAAAAACACCTAATAAAACCAATAAAAAAAAAGAATTTAAGAAAAATCGAAATTTATTTGACAAACGCGAAGTGACACAGAAACAGGACTCACGGTCCATAGAATATGTGTATACCCTTTTCTTCAAAATCGGAGCAGTAGTTTTTAAGTTTAGCGGTTACGTACAAACACATCTCTTTTATATATATATATATATATATATATATATATATATATATAGATGTGAAATACTTAGAGTATCAAATTCAAATTTTTCGTCAAATAACATTTCATGTTTTAAACTTTTTATTTAAAAAAACAAATTTGTTAATATTAATGTTTTAGAAGAAACATTAACTAAAAATGAAGCAATTAAACTAGAATTAACTTTATACTTCTTATTGTATTTTCCAAGATATACTAAAATTTTAATAAAAAAGGACTTTTAACAATTTAATTCGTATTAGCGAATTTATATTATAAACATGAAATTGCTTAAAAATGTACTCTTTAAATAAACCAAAAACTAAATAAGCAAAAAATAAAATTCTCAAAAAATTTTGTCTTAAAAAAAAATTATTTAAAAATGTAACAAAATACTTACAATAATATTTCAAGAAAATAAAATAAAACATCATACAGCTGTTATCTTATGAAATTTTGAGCAGGTTTTAAAGCATAATCATATATAAAATGTTATTATTTTTACAACAAACTAATCATTTTGTCTACAATTAGGCTTTAATTTTGGGTTAAAATTTTATAAGTGGACGGTCCATAATATTATATTATAATATTTTAAATTGATTAAAAAATTGTTTAATTATGTATAAATATTTTAATTTGCAAGAAGATTTGAAATTATTTAAAATATCTTTTTATTTTAATTTACGATATCACTTCAGTTGCGTTCACAATTAAATTTCAAACTATATTTAAAGATTACATAAATTATTATATCACAATTATTTCTTGTAACAAAAGTTTAAATAATTGACAATATTTTAATTTTAACTTTTTGTAATTCTATTGGTTTATAAAAATATTATTTCTCTCTAAAATAATTGTAACTCGATTTGAAAAATCTTAATTTAATATTGACACTTGTTTGAGTTTTTATTTTTTTTAGTCCATATTAAATCATGTGCGCAAAGTACAGCTTGTAAACTTGAATATAATATAATATTTAGCACGCGCAAAGTTTTTGATCCAAGGACGAATTATAACCTGTATATCATTTCACCTAGTACCCATATATTTTTTTTTTAATATATCTCTAAAATCCATAATTATAAATTACATTTTCCATTAAATTAAAATTAAAATTAGTAAATATTAATTAATGTTCATAATGTGGAAATTATAAATTAGAAATTTTTGTCATTCCATTGTTCGGTTTAGCAATAGTTTTAGGTTTGATTAAGATTATTTTATTATTCGTATATCAAAGATTTCCTATAAAACTACGTATACATCAATGAAATTTTATATATCAATTTTAAATATTTCGCCTGGGTTCTTCATATGCATATAATATTTAAAGTTTCTATTAAAGTAAATACATACGAAGTTGAATATAATGACCAATATTTCAAGAAATAATAGACCAATGATTTTTTATTTAGTTCAACGAACATGTTCATTAAAATCAAATACAAATAAGTTGAATCAATGAACTTGTACGTTGAGTTTTAAGACTGTATATTAGGTAAAAATTAGATAACAAATTCATTGAATAAATGAACTTTTTCATTGTATTTATGTACCTTCTGGGTTCAGAGTTTATAAGTATAATTCATCATATACAATTTCGCAATAATAGGTCTACATGGTTCCTATATAATCCCCATTCCCGAAAATCAATTAAACTTGCATAAATCTCACATAAATATCAATATCGAGAAAAATTTTTAAACAACTAAGTTTTCTACAAGTATAGATCGCACCTCCAAATTTCATAATGATCGGTACATAATTCAACATGTTTCCTATATAATTAAGATTCCCGAAAAATACTTAAACGTATATAAATCTTACATAAATGCCAATATCGAAATAAAATTTTACATAAATAATTTTCATTACGTATAAATTATTGTAATTAATTTCATAGGGATCGTTCTACCATTGACCATAGGTTCACGATAACCATTTTAGTTCCTATACATAAGCATGTAGGGCATTATATGGTCGACCTTGACCAACACGGCTTGTTTTTAAACTTTCCTATTTATTTTTATACTAAATTTGTACTATCTGCTATAGGCACACTGTTATCAACAATCTCACGCATTTTTACTTTTCGGTCGGCCAACACAATATCGTGGATTTTTTTTGACATTTTCGGGTTTACTGACCTCAATTGGCCGTCCATAACGTTCAGCGTCATTTTTACTTGTGTGACCACAACGAAAGTCAGTAAACCACATTGAAATCGATGGTGCAGAGTCCCCATAGTATTTATCGAGCTTCTCCTTGGTTTGATTGACATTTTTTTTCGCAAAAAATAATGTTAAATGAGCACTCGAAATTCACTTTTTTCCATTTTTATCAAAATACGCGAGGTTGTATATTTTGAACAGCTGTTAAACGCAAATTAAACGACGACACTTGCTCAAAATTTGACAGCAGTCTATTAACAGTTGGTTGTTGATGGGAATAGTGTTGTATTTCATATAACTACGAGGGAAGTGCCAAAAGTCAAGGACTTATTGATCCGCCCTCGTAACCAACAAAATCATCATATTCGACTAGTGGTGAACGTAAGATGTAACTCTCAATCAAATAAAAATGTCTTTATTATCCATTCTTAAAGCCTTGTCTTTTGAAATAAGAGAAAAAATATTTTTTATTAAATAAATTTCTAGAAAAAAAAGAAAAAGTGAAAAATTCAGACCATTTTTTTGTTAAAAAGAAACTGTAGTTTTTCGTACTCAATTTAAAGTCTTGAATTTTATAATTTTTCACGACTAGACGAATAGAGGTAATGCAAAAAAAATCGAACACATTATTTAGGAATCTATGGGAAATCTTAGGATACTTTAAAAAAATTTTTTTCACTTTTATATTATGGAAATTACTTGAGAATAAACGATAAAAATCATTGAAAAAAAAAAAACGGTATTCCCAATCTTTGAAATAGGTCTTGATTTGTCGAAGTTAAGAATTTTTGAAATACTTTCAAAAACACCCTTTAGTTTATCTCATATTATTATAAAGTGATTACAAGATAATTTTTTCGAAAGCTTAGGTTCTCCTCTATAACTTTCCCATACATTTTAATGTAATCCGTCCAGTAGTTTAGCAGATATAGATTTATTACCAACATTTTTGCGATCAGCCTCATTGTGGAACGTATGAAAAATATTTGATTTACATTCTACACCTTGTAAAAATCAAATGTTTACATATCTTTTTATAATTATTTTTCAAAAAAAAAAAAAAAAAACAAGAAAACAAACATTTTTATGAAAATTATATCTTCTCACCTGCGCATTAAATGCATGTCCCAGCAACTCACACAATTGTTTAGCATATTGTTCCGATTTGCCCGTTTCAGTGGCATATAAAATAGTTGCCTTTATACGCTTCGATAGAGCACGTCCAAATAATTTCGATGTAAATTTCACAGCCCTGCAAGAAAATAAATAAATAAATAGAACAATATTAAATAAACTTCCTAGATGAAAATGGACAGTCAAAATCTGTGATCACTCATATTTTGTAGCAAAAAATCGATTTTTATCTGAAGATCATAAAAATCGATTTTAAAGCTAAACCATAAGAGATAGAGCAAAAATATTGAAAATCTGTGATCACTCGTATTTTGTATCAAAAAAAAAAAAATAAAATAGATTTTTATATGAAAATCATAAAAATTTATTTTAAACCAGAGGAGATAGAAAAAAAATAGTGAAAATCTGTGAACTCCTACCTTGTAGCAAAAATCGATTTTAAATCTAAACTAGAGGAGATAGAGCAATAATAATCAAAATCACTCATATTACATAGCAAAAATTAATTTTTATATAAAAAAAAAATATATATATATATATGTATATATATATATGTGTGTGTGTGTGCGTGTGTGTGTGTATTATATATACTATATATTATATATATAAAGGTGATCCATTTGGAGATTCCCTAATTTTTTAAAGAAAAAAACACAGAAAATTCAAATTTAATAGGGAATGTTTATTATCATTTGAAAGAACATTCTTTGGCATTTATTTTGAAGATTATGTCTATCAAATGTTGGCCGTTGCTACGTCGCAGATGATCCATCCGTTGAGTCCAATTTTCGATGACTCGTTCGAGCATTTCGACTGGTAACTGGAGAATGACACGCGTGATGTTTTCCTCCAAGGCCTGAATAGAAGCGATTTTGTCCTCATAAACTTTAGACTTTACATATCCGCACAGGAAAAAGTCTAACGGTGTGATATCACATGATCTTGGTGGCCAATCGACCGGCCCAAAACGTGAAATTATGTGCTCACCGAAGTGTTCTCTCAATAAATCCATTGATTGCTGCGATGTGTGGGAAGTGGCGGTCGCCATTGACAGTTACGTTCGCACCGGCATCATTTTTAAAGAAATATGGACCGATGATTCCACCGGCCCACAAACCACACCAAACCATTGTATTTTCTGGATGAAGTGGCAGTTCTTGAATCTCTTCATACCCATTGAGGCAGAAATGGGCCTCTTCGCTGAACAAAATTTGCCTTGAGAATGTCGGATCTTCTTGGAACTTTTCAAGAGCCCATAGAGCGAAGCTATGTCGCTTGGGAAGGTTGAGCGGCTTTAGTTGTTGCAAAAGCTGTATTTTGTACGCTTTCGATTCAAGATCTCGTCGTAAAATGCACCAAGTCGTTCCATACGTCAGTCCGAGTTGCTGCGAACGGCGCCGAACCGACTCTCCACGGCCTTCGTGTACACTTTCAGCTAAGGCCGCTATATTTTCTTCACAGCGTGCTGGACGTGGTCTATTCGGTCGAATATTATCCAATAATGAATGGTGAGTTGCAAAATGGGTGATGGTGTTGCGAATAGTACGCTCAGTAGGCCGATTATGTTGACCATAAGTTGAGCGAAGTGCACGAAACACATTCCTCACAGAACGTGAATTTTCGTAATAAAGTTGAACGAATTGTAAAAGTTGTTCAGGCGTAAGTCTTTCCATTATGAGATGCCAAACAATACTAAACAAAAATAACATGACAGCATGACACGACTCACACGTGATCTGTCAAAAAAAGGCTATTGAAAAAAGTATATCTACTTGAATCACCCATTATATATATATATATTGGTCAATCTAAATAGCTCTTTAACTGTAATGGATTTAGAGCAACAACAAGATGCATACCACTATTCGTGAAATATTTAAATATTTTCACTTCATATAATTATCATATTTTTGGATAATTATATTTTTCAGAAGGCAACTACATACTTGTTCCCCTTTTATGTAGTCCCTATACACATTTGCAAGAAATTTACGCCATATCAAAGCAATATTTTTCTAATATTTCATTTTTATCAGTTTAAAGAATATTAGGCAATAAGCAAAAGAAATATATAAAATTTAAAGTTTTTCTATTTTTTATCCTCAAACTATCGTCTCAGTAAGGTGATTATCACCTTCGCAATAATATGATGATATCCCATTGAGATCATCTGGAAGAAATTAATGTAATACTTTTATTTTTCAGTCACAATTTTTTAATTTGTCTAAAAAAATGAAAAAATATTGAATTTTTTGTCTTTTAGCAAAAAATGGATATTTTATGTGAGCGTGAATTTAATCGGGAAATTGTATATAATTATGAAAAGCTTTCTCGTTAACCATTCGTCTTATTTAATAACATATAGGAAAACTAATTTACGAATTCTATATCCCAAAAAGTTGTAAGTTAGATAGATGATGTTTACAGAGAATATCACGGTGGAATGCCGAAGAATGCTGATGACATTCTGCCGAGTGTCCAATAAAACTTTTACAATGTATTCTTCTACAATTATTGAGTGAACTTAAGCCGAAATACAAAAATTCTAAAAATTTAATATATTTTTTTTATATATAGCAAATATATAGGAAAAATTTTCATATATGACTCCATAAAATTTCATATGTTGATCCATGTATGTAACATGTAACATGGCCAATATATAATTATACCGTTTTTAACTGGGTTATGAATAAATAATTGTAGAAAAACAATTTTTTTTCGGAATTAATATATACTTAATATACATAAAATAATATTAAAGATATATAGCAAGTATCCATCAATTTCCTAATAAATAATTATTAACAGACAAACAAGATATAGTTGTTGTCTAGACTTAAAGAACATAAAATAAAATGTATGGTGTAATATGGGAGGAAACTGGAATTTTATTAATTTTTAGTCTTTAATAAATATTTTACAAATAGTTTAAATTATTTTAGTTTAACTGTAAACAGAGCCTTTAGTTTAAAATTTAAATAATATTTTTAATTAACTTTAAGAAAAGGTTACTTTTATAAACTTTTGTATTTATAAAAAATATATATATATGTAAGCTCATAAATTACTTACCCACTTAACAGCTCTTTAACGAAAGAAACATAACTTTTAATACACATTTTGGTCATAAAATGTTTCAATAACTTTTTTCTCTTCTTCTTCTTTATTGTCCTTAAAAACATTTTCAATTAACGTTGTTTATTTAAACACAATAATTTCAACAATAGAATTGTGTTTTTTTTTCTTTTTTTCTTGCTAAACATTTTAATCATGAAAATGTTACGAAAACATTTATTACCATCTACTCATGGTTAACGAAAATAGGTTAAGATTACTTTAAAGACCTGCATATTAAATATGACTCCCGGTTGCGAAAAACTGTATGATTTTGTTATTATTATTATTATTTTTTTTTTTTAATTCAAGTCTATATGTCTCTGCCTGAATGTGTTTTGTGTTGTCTGTCGATGTCAGTTTATGATGGTTGGCTTAATGCCCTCGAAATAAAATGTGTTTTTGCTAATAAAATACATAAACAAAGATGAAGAAAAAAAAAAAAATAATGTTAGCAAAAACACCAAACAAACTCACAACATTGTTGTAAAACAAAACAATTACAAGAACATCAAAAATATGTCAGATACAAACATAAAAAGTCATGGAAAAGTAAGAATGGTAACTGAAAAAAATTAAGACTTGTTAAGATATTCTTCTATACTTCCCGACAGTTCTGGTGGCTGTCAAAGAACTGGTGATTCCCAGCAAAAACTTTGCTTTCCTGGTAAACTAGCAGGTATAATTGGAAACAAAAATAAACTACTTATTTTTTGCCTGAATAACTAGTTATTTTTGTTCGAGTTGTCCACAAATTCATGTAGTTATTTTTTGACTCTAGGGGTACTCAAAAATATGTACCTAAACGAAAATAAAAATAAAAAGAAACAAAAAAGATTTGCCGTCAGTGGGACTCGAACTTGGATACAAACTAACCACTAGTTTTTAAAGACTAACGTCTTACTCAGTACACCATCTTGCACGTAGCATCCTAAGCGACAAAAACTCTATTTAGTTTAAAATATCTTTTTAGACATTTTGTTATAAAAAACTAACAGCTTCAGAATGGGGTTGAACCAACAACCTTCTGGTTGTTAATCCGGCGCTGTGCTATTATACTATTGAGTAATTATTAATGTAATACAGAGTAATCAAATAATAATGACGCCTCATTACCAAGAAACTACTTTAATAAGTAGTTGTCAATACCGAAAACCAAAAAGTTTTTGCTGGGTTTGATTAGCTCTTTTGGGTGACCATTTTTAAGTAAACAGACTGTAAATAGATTGATTGATATTCTTTATGTTATAAAGAGGCGATCTAAAATGTAATATTGATCATTAGGGAAACCACAAATAAAAAAAGGTTTTATGTGCACTAAATATGCAATAAAAAATTAAAAATGTGCTCTAAAAACGCGAAAAAAAACAGCAAGAAATTAAAATTAAAAAAGTGTTTTGTTAATATATTAAGGTTGCAAATAAGGAAAAAACAAAAGCAAATTATCAACTGTGTGGCATTTGATTTTCCATTTTTTTTTTAGTTAATTAACATGTGTTATTAGAAATTGTCAAAATTATCATATGCTTTCATTAAAAAAAGAAAATAAAAAATATTATTTTTACATTAGTTTAAAAGCTAACACGTATTCTATATTACATTTCAAAAATATCTCTAAAGAAGATCAACACAAAATAGCTTAAATAAGATCAATTAATAATATGTTTCAAAATCCTCAATCTTATTGCTACAAGTCCAACTCTCCAACAATAAAATGGTATTCATTAAAGTTAATTTTAAATACTAAGAGTTGTATTAAAAAAATAAATAAAAAATAATTGATATATAAAGCACAAGCTATTTAATACACAATTTATCACCACTGTTTACAGTCTACATTAACTAATAAACTGTTTTTTATTTATGTAAGTAAGCAACACTTTTCAGTTTCTCTCTCATTTATATTATCAGTGTTGTGAATAATTGGAATAAATTATTCGTTAATTAAATAGAATTAATGTACTTGTTGATGATATTTAACTAATATTTTTACTAAAAAATAAAAATAAGAAGAAAATATTTTTCCCTTGTATATATAATACTATTCAGACCATTATAAAATTATCTCTTGGACTTTTTTAAATATGCGGTTCTAAACAAAAAATTTGGAAAAATATGTATATTTAAAAAAATATTTTCCCTAATTTAAATACAAGATTTTAAAATACCAGCTTTGGCAATTCTACTACAAAAAAAAAATTTATATTTTTTCACACAACAAAGTTATGGCCATTCAAAAAAAAATATATATTAATCACTTTTAAAGCTATAGACTTGCCATAGTTTTCAAAATAAAAATGAATAAAATTCATTTACATGCTTGTGTAGCCTCCTCTACACATGCACCAAATTTTATACAAAAAAGTAATTAAGGGTAAATTTTTTTAAATTTAAAATGGAATTATTCTATTATAAAAATTTTAATGTTAACTATATTTTTAGTTACTGTAATCATTATAATATGGTTATAATAACAAAAAGTAAAAATATTCCGTACTACCAAACGAAAAAAATATTATACTGATTATATAATTTATAATTTTATATTTTGACATTTTTGGTAAGACTTTTATATTTCAAAAAGAATTAAAAAGTAATAAGTACTTAATGGAATATAAAAATTATAAATTCCTACATATGTGTGTATAATTGAGTGAGGAAACAAATATTTATTAGTCTATTATTGAAATGGGTAAGCAAATTTTAATATTAGATTTTATTTATTTCCTCAGGTAAGTTTTTAATTATCAGACCTGTACCAGGAATCTATATTTTGGCTGAGAAACTTTCTAACCCCTTGTATTAACTTTTATTAGCTTTAGCATCGTTTTATGAATTTCGACGATTTTCTTTTCCTTGACTAGTTACTAGTTGTTTAGAGATTCAAACCATCTCTTTTTTGCCACGACACCCAATTATCACATTGGTTCTCCTTCGTTTGAGTGTTATGTGACTGTCGATGGTATTTCATGAAAATGAAACATTTATTCATACACCACCTATGCGTTTGTAATGTAGAAAGAAGTGGTCCTTAGAACCACACTCGTTGTTAATTAAGTATCTATCTTCTATGTGAGCATAAATCTGAATCCCAGTTTCATAAAAAATATGTCCTTAATAGCTCTCATATAAGCCCAAAATACAAAAGTAATATTTATATGCATAATTCTTCATTAATTTTTATGAGAGTAGGTCCATCACTGACCAAAATTGGTATATAAGATTCACTTTCAAAAATCACTTTGAAGTACATAAATTTCATATACAGTTACTGGTGAGTATTGTTTTACTTTAAGTTTTGTCGACAACCTAAAAAAATTTTAAAGTAGCATTATTGTTTTGTCCGTTTTTTTTCGAAATTTAAATTTTAATTGGTCATATTTGACCATAGGTTCCATAAACGACCCTACCAGAAATCTCAAAAAACACTCAAGCGGGCAAACACAGTGATGTAGGTACTTATGTATTTACTTATCTTATTTATTAAAAAAAAATGTATTTATTTAGAGGATGATCCACAAACTTTAATTATTACTCTCTTCAATGCTTTTGTATCAATTGTAGAAAAAGGACATCGTTAGTGTTATATCGTAAATAACTTTAGTTTGGTTGGTTCTACTCTCCGTTACGTTCTAAAAGATACTTATAATTTCCATACTTTTATATGTACGTATATTTATAAGCATTTCGTATAATTTTAAATTCTAAAGCTTTTAAAAAAATATTAAAAAAAATTTTCAATATTTTTATTCTAAAACTTTTTTTTTAACCAGCCTAATATAAAAATATATATTATAAAGTTATAACAACCGAATTAGTTTTTTGTAAAGAGTTACAAATGCCGATTCATATTATTATTACAATTTTTGACCAAATTGGATTGACAATAAATTCGGTTGTCACAACGAAACTGTTTTCTACGTGTAAAAGTACATTAAGCGAGTCATCGTTTTTGAATAAAACTTTAAAGAATTTTGCTTAACAATGGTTAGTAAAGCTGTAATAGGTTTCTTTTTTAATAATGCTGTAAATATTTTTGGTTTTCTCTAAAATATGTTATAAATATGAACTAAAAACCGCTAAATGTAAAAATGTGCCATTAAGGGTAAAATATGAAAAAATATTCACTTACAAATCGATGACAAAATACTATATTTATTCTGAAACGGATAAAAATTTTATCGTTGGCTTTATTCAACGTCCAGGAAAAAACATGCAATTGCATATTTGTGGTTTCCCTGTTGATCATATTATATATAGATTATTTGCCCTACCAAGGAACCATAAGAGACAAATATAGAGCTAAAATTTTTAATCTCAATCTTGTAGCCACTTATTATAAAAAATATTGCCTCTAGTAGAACTGCTGGGTACTATATGTTTTATTACCCAGACATATGCTTACAGATATCTAAATATGTAAAGCGGTAGTATGTCGCATCATTGTTTTTTTTTTCCCTACCAAATCCCTAAACACTCATTTATGATGTTGTTATTGTTTGTTTTTGTGATGGTAAAAGATTTGGTGTAAGAGAACAAAAAAAGGTAAACGTAAATAATATTTGATATATTATGTAATAAATTTGATATACCCTACACCAAAACTTACTGAGAGACTAATATAACCCTCCTTTGCTATTACTAACATAAAAATAAATTAGGAAAATATTACAATAACTTTATCTTAAACTGATTTTAATGAAAAAGTCCTTTTTTATATTAAAAGGAAATAATTCCACTTTTCCTTAAATAATAAAAAATAAAAATTAATTTAATAAAACCTAAACGGTCATAAATTTTAAGCTCTGCTGCAAATCAAAAACTTATCAGCAAATAGTCTAAATAATTTTTATTGCTAAAGTTGAGGAGAAGTAACCCTAACTCATTGTATAAAAAAGAAAATTACACGCTGCACAGTGGGGCCATTTACAAAATAAATGGTAATAAGTCTTTATCTTTTAAGCCGTTGAAACTAGGAACATTGATAGAGAAGGAGCTAAGCTTTCAGAATCTTATTAGCCGAAGTGCCTAGCTGGAGCGCGGACGGCACAATAGTGGGCCAAAGTTGACCAAAAGCTTATAACTGAGTTTTCTGAGTTTCTAAGTTCTTCTAAGCAAAGAAAAAACATGATTGCTGCATTAAATTATCTCTTATGGTTTAAAAGATATTTGATTTTAAAAATTAGATTTTTCATTTTTTGTCTTGACTTTTTCGCGATTTTGCCCTATAACTTTTAAAATGAAAATTATAAAATTTTTTAAGAAATTTTATAAAATTCTATATAATTTTTTTGAATTAGGCTAAAGAAAAAATTTTAATTATCTCAAACCGATAACTAGAAAAAAAGCGTTTAAAATCAAAATTTTGAAACGGATTTCAAAAATTATTATTTGCCGAAAAAGTAATCATATATTTTATTGTTTTTTTAACTCTAATTCATTCAATATTTTCTGAAATCTTTTGCCAAGAAAGTAATTAAATTAAATGAATTCAATATTTTCTGAAATTTCCAGAATGTCTAAAACTTAAGAAAGCTTGTAAGTGTAATTTTGAAAATCTTTGAACGTTCACTCAACATCCAGCATAATATTAATTTTTGGAATAAAGCCTGTAAAAAATTTTGATTATTGATTTAAGTACTTCCACAAATTAAATTAGGTAGCTCGATATGTTTTTTAAGGATTTACAAAAAATTATATCAGCCTACTGGTAAATTTTTTCACACGAGACAAATTTCTCAATAAATCCATATTTTCAATAATAAAATTTTTGACCTTTAAAAATATATAGTAAAATTGTATATATTTTTCTGATCTTTACATTTACGAATTCTCCATTAACTCTTTTATAACGTGTGCAAAAATTAGTTTGATACCTGTAAGCATTTCGAAAATATTTAGGCTAAAATTTATTAAATTTGAAATAAGAAAATGTAAGAAAATTGTAAAATAGTAAATTGAAACATTCAGATGTAACATTTTTGGAACCATATAAGAACAGACCAATCTTCATTTGTGGAGGGATATATTGGCTCTTTAGCAACATATGTATATTTATATATTATTTTATGTACAAATACAAAAAAAAAAAAAAAAAAACATTAATAATCATTCCCTTCAAACATTTGAAAGATAAATTCGTTGCCAAGAAGTCACTTCTTAGAGACTTTTAGATAATTGTCAGAAGATTGTTGGAAAAATACAAAAACAAAATTCATTGCTATTGCGCATTAATCCTCCAGGCGTCATTACTCATCGACTTCTAGATAATTTTAAGAAGTGTGTACGAAGTTTATAAAACCAAAGTTACTATCGTCCTTTCATCTCCCGAAAGTATATTTTCAAATCACTTCTGGAAAACAATAAGCTGATAATTCATATTTAATAAAATACGTTACTATTGCGTAATAATCTTCTTGGCATGTGTTAGGAAGATTGTCAGTTATTTATGAAAAGAAAACAATACAATATAGATGCAGGAAAAATCATATATGTATTTCAATAATAATTTAACTTAGTTACAGTTTGGCTCTAATATTGACTATAAGAAGAAAAATATTCCCGAAAATTAAGTGTTTTTATTGTTAATAAAATCGTATTTTGGAAATTATTAATAAAGAAAATTTAAAAAAAGTAAGTAAATTTTCTTAAACTTTTTAGTAATATCGTACTTTTCTTTCAATTTAAATTTATTTGAGGAAAAACTCCATATGTAAAAGCATATTTAAATAAAGTCCACAACTTTGCTTGTAAAAGTGTCCTGCCTACGGTTTTTATCTCAAGAATTTCCGGGAGAAATTTTCAAAATTTTTCACCATAATAAAGTGTTTGACCATAATAAAGTAAACATACGGTTAGGTGATTACACCTAGAAAAAATAAGTTGTGAAAAAAGACAAACTGAAAGACAATTTTACTTAAATATTTGGAAACAACTGCTATTAGAACAAAAAACTTAGAAAACCTCGCCAATGTTAGATAAATGTACGTCACAGTTTTAAGAGAATTTATACCCTACACCACCATAGATTGTTGGGGTATTATGCGTTTGTGCTGATGTTTGCAACGCATAGAAAAACTTATTCAATACCCACCTTAACGTATACCAACTGACTCAGAATAACTTTTTAAACCGATGTCCATCCGTCTGACTGGCTAGAGGACTGGCTGTTCTGTAGAAGTATCAATCTTTGTGCCAAATTTTATGAAGATCGGTCTATAATTGACCATGGGTCCCACATAAACCCACTTCCAGGAATCGATCTAAATTGCATAAAATCATCTAGGTTTTAGTATCAACACATGCTGTATTTGTATATTTTACTTTACATTTAGTAAAATTGGCCACAGGTATAATATAAGTCCCCTTCCCAAATTCGTATGCTCGTACGCAATGGTATCATATATTCAGTCTTGATCGACTCTATCTTTCTTTCTCGTTTATTTTGACCTTAAACCTTTAAATCGAAAAGGATCCAAGTGAGATTTAATATAAATATTTATATATTATACAGTTCCGGGACAGGATAATATTTTCTGCAAGCATATTCAATTTGGGTGCTCTTTTATTAAAATACCAACATTCCGGCTGCCCGCATGTCAACCATATGTTCGCCACAATCACATACGAGTAAGTTCAACTTTTTTGTTGTTTGCTGTTTCTGAATAATACATTAATATGTACTAGTCTTACATTAAGATGCCATTAAGCTAATGTATTAACTCCGGATTAAATTTCAAACAAAAATAATGTAAACAAAACCAAATATGAAATAGTGTTGTTGAACTTATCACAAAATATTCGTTATTCATATATTTATGATTCAAACACTCATTTCCTCATAATTAGATCTACATAAGCTAAATTATGATTTTTTTTATAAAAAACTTATTTATCATCAAAAACGTACTAGAAGATCAAAAATAATAATGAAATAAAATATATAACAAATAATTATTCTCACTATATAAATGAGAGAGACAATATAAATAAGAGAGAAACTGAGAGGGTTTGCCTACATAAAAAAAAAACAGTTTATTAGTTAATGTAAACTGCAAACAGCATGGAATGCAACTATATGTAGTAGGCAATTCAAACTAAATTTTCCAAAAATTTTACTAATTTTTTTAAAACACAAAATATATGTGACTACATACATGTATTTTGTTGTTGCATTAATTAGGTTTTTGTCTCTCACATAAACTTCTAGTTGTATTCTCATGTAAACAGTTTTTTGAATACGATTTTCTTGATAAAGACTTTAAGAGATAAATTGTATATTAGCTACTTTGTGCTTTATATATAAATTAATATTTTTCATTTTAATACTGCTGTAAATCTTTTATCACTTAATAAAATAGGGCTTTAGCTATTCTATGGATAAATTTCATTTAACATTTTTTTTTAAGATAAATTAATTTTAATAATGGTTTCCAGCAAAAATATTTACAATGAATTTATAGTATATAAAATATTTTAAGATTTACTTTCCCATAAATCAAAAATGTTAAATAAATTTACTAAATTTAAATTTGATAAAATTTTTAGTTTTGAAAATGTTTCATATCATCGAACAACAAAAGTCAAAAAATTTTCTCACATATGATAAATGCACATGGATGTGAAAATATAGACTTAACATAATATAAACGCGTTTCGATTTTTCATTTATTTGTTTGTTTTTCCTGCACGAGTTTAATTTTAAATTTCACTACTTTATAATTATTATTATATAGTCATATGGATATGAAAGGAAATAGGAGAATTTTGGCATTATAACTTATAACTTTTTGTTAAAATATTCCTAACAAAATTTGCAAAAAAGTCCTCCAAATATTTCATCATTTAATATCTTTGAAAGTTTCTAACAAAAAATTTCAAAAATAGTAATCATTTTTAAGATGCCAATATTCAGTTTGAAGTACCAAAATTTTATGATTTTAACCTTATTACTTTAATCTATATAACGATTTGAAAATTATTCCTAAGAACAAATGTACAAATTTAATTTTCAGTTTATTGCATCATCGTGCATGCAAAATACGGTAAATTTTGAAGCCATAATAATTAAATTTTAATTAATCTTAACTTATGTGCAATATGATAACATTATTTGGATGACTTTAAAATATATTTGAAAGTTAAAACAATGGTAAGTTTAGTATTCATATATATAATATTTTGTATTCATTACTTATAATTTTAATCTGCGAAAACATAGTAGGCTATGACTTTTATATTATATTTAACATCATTTTGTAAGTAATTAACAAGAATAAGGCTGTAATCAGACAAACGCAACCATTTTATTTTTACCCTAATCATCATTTATGCGCATTAAAGTTATTTTCTGGAGAGGTTTTATACAGATACTATGACCATATATGGAACGATCCTTATTAAAATTCATACTGCGGCATCCGAATCTTACTTATGCCAAATTTATGAAATTTTTGCATATAAAAGTAATTTTCTGGAATGAATCTTATGTGGGAAATATGTTCAATTATGGACCGATCATCTTGAAATTTCGTATTGCAATTTATAGTTATATAAATTTCAATGTTTTTTTTTTTTTTTTAAATTACTTTGACTTTACTGAAACCTTTATAAAATAATTAATTACAATATTATGAGGATTTACTTAAAAGCATTAGACCAATTAACATTTAAATAATTAAATAAGGAAATTACTAATATCACAGTATTATGAACAAGGTTGACTAAAAAACAAGGTTATAAGATCGTTATAAGACCGTTATAAAAAAATTTTAAAAACAACCACTAATTATCACTCTTTACCCCAGGTCTATAACTGATTAACGCTGAGATAATGTATGAGATAACATAATATACACAGAGTCAGTTCCCTTGCAAATGAATTAAACATTTTATGGTTAAAGCCTTTATGCAGTAGTTGAATAGAATATCTGGGGTGTAGGTTATAACTTATTTTCTGATTTTTATTTTGTATTAACTGCTGTTTTCTGGTGTAAGTTTTAGCAGCTTTATGAGACCAGACTTGGCAACCATTTGTCAAAATTGATCGAATATACATTTTGTAAATAAGAATCTTTTTTGTTTTTCTTTTTGAATTAAGTTTAGATCTTCTGTTGAGTAAGGGATAAAGTGCACGATCACATTTAATTGCTTTTTTTCAAATATATTGTATGTGTTGTTTGAATGAAAGTTTTTATGTCTTAAATTGACATTCTGGAAATGGTATTGTATGAGAGAATGATCAATTAGTGACCCATCTTAGCGAAATTTAATAGCATGATTTATACTTAAATACAAAATTATAGTACCAAATTTCAATATTAACATTTTTATGGTATTTATACACTTTAAAGTATTTCGCGGGAGGTTACCTCATATGGAAACTATCGTCAAATATGTACCCAAACTCTTGAAAATTTTATGTACGAATAATACCGAAAGAAAATATTCCTTTTCCAATTTTCCTAAAAATATGAAAATATTTAAGATAACTATAATCACTAAAGCAATCTTGTCGGAAACATTTGTATGGGAGCAAGGTAGGATAATGGACCGATTTGAAACATTTTCTATAAGTTTTTCATTTAAGTCCAAAAGACGACTGTGTCAATTATTATTATATGATAATTCAAATTATAATATATATAGGTTAGTTTAGATGGGCAACTGTAGATGTAAACAATACAGCTCACTTGGGTCCAATTGGTCCCATTGTTTTACTCTAATGGATCATGTGAATCTGTTTTCACATGTTCGAGAATAGGTTCGAATCGAACCAACCTGATGCACGAATAAAAGATCTGATCCGTCTGACTTCAATTGCAGACACACAGATAATCCGTGCGTATATGAACTACTAAATTCAGCTGTCCTTATATTAGCAAAAGTAGAACAGTGTCAAAGAAAATGCTCTAATGTCTCTTACAATTTCTCGTTAAAACAACTTCTACAATAGTCGTTGAAAGGGAGTCCTAATATATAATAACGGCTACAACCTGACGCCTTGGCAATCCCGGAATGAAACTCAACCGTTTCTGATCCTACTGGGACCATATCTGTCTCGAGATAGAACATGCAGACTCGTTTGTCCTAAAATATATATAACGAAAACAAAATTTACTGACAGCACATATTTAAAATTTTATAAAATTTGAACTATTGCATATAAAGGATCAAATGTGAGATTAAGAAAACATATTGTAATGTGTTTAAAATTATGATAATTTCAGAATTATTTGTTGAAAATTCTCAAAACTAATGAAGTGACAGATATTAAAATAATTTATAAAAAAAATTATTCATTTCAAAATTTTAAAGTTCTTCTAAAAGAATTTTCGAATACGAAATGAAATACTGAGTGCGCAGTCCTATCTTAATATGTCGCTGCTTTCACATGTACGTCGTTTCGTTCAAGTGTGAAAAATGCTATTGTACGGTGTAAAAATCATAAAACAATCTGATTTTGTTGTCCTAATTTTTGTTTGCTTTTATGATTTCATTCATGATGTTTTTCTTCATGTTATTGTCCCCTTAGATTGAAATACATACAACTACACATACGAGGAATGACAACACTTTTATACAACGCAGCCAAATACATATAAAGAATTATCCTTCCCTAAAATAAAAGAAAATAAATGACAGCACAAATGCGTGACTAAATGAATTTGTACAGAACAAAGAGCTGGGATAAACAAGTGGGTAAAAAGTACGTTTTTGGTAAATATTTTGTATCACAGGAAGTCAATCAATATGAACTGGTTCACGACTTCTGTAGTTTTTAACAGATATTTTTATATGAAGCATATTGCTGGAAGTATAAGAAACTCATTGTTATTACTTTCATATGATCCACAGTACATCCAAAAAAAAAAAGGAAAAAATAAAAATGTGATATAAAATTTAGTCCACTTACTTGTAGAAAAGTAAATTTAGGTACTATTTATTATGCATCCCTTCCAAAGAGATATTTATAATATACCACTGAGACTGACTACCACTACGTGTTGAAATGTTCTTTACATTTGTTTTTTTTTTATGACACCATAATAAAATGTTTACCCAGAAACATCACAGCAAATGGTTAATGTCTGAGAGCCAATTTACTATGATGAAATTTTTATGGTACTGGCATAAAAAAGCAGAGACACATATATGTGAATCACACGTTTAACAACATGCAGTGTTAACAGTTTAGTCTTTTTAAGGCTAAATATAGCTTTTATACTTTTTTTTTTTTGCCTCAAAATTTTCATTTTAGCTTCTTACTTTTTTTCTAGCCTTTTTTGTTTCTCAAAACTGCTTTAAAAAAGGCTAAAATATTATTATTTCAGCAAAGAAGAAAATATTTTCTTATTCGCTATTACTAATTTTATTTTTACAGAATAATGCATTTATGCATTTTTGTGTATCTATTCGCACAAAAATCGAGATTATTTATATTTAATAAAAAAATTTCGCCTGCGAATTCTCCAACTTAAAACTACTTTAACAAATTTTGTAGAGTTACTAAATTATTATTATTATTTTTTATTATATTTCATCAACAATAGAAACCATATATATGAAAATAATTTAAAAAAAAGAAAATTTATTAATGCAAAAAATCACCCAAAAATTTGGAAATTTTTAGTCAAAAGAAATTATAGTTAAAAAATGATGAAAAAACACTTCAAAACACTGGATAATTTTTCATATGAAATATAACCCAAATTTATATGAGATCTTTTTTGGCGATTTTTCATTAAGTCAGATTACTGACTATTATTTATAAATATATTACAATTTCTTTAGAAAAATATTCAAAACTAATGAGAAAAACTAAGTGTATTTTTTTTCTTTTTTTTAATTTTAACTTTTTCTGAGCTTTTTTTTTTTTTATTCAATTTAACCTCCTGGCAACACTGGCAACATGGCTGGTTGATTGTGTTTATTCTAAATGTAACTGAAAAATATTATTAAAAGGTATGAGGAGAGTAAAAACACTAACCAAAACATACTCTTAATAATAAATGACACTCTTAATTGTTGATTTTTTGTTGTCAACAAAAAACAAATAAAAAAAATTTAATAGTTTAAAATGAATTTAAAAATCCTCTTAAACACTTTAAATTACATAATAACTAATGGAAAAAGGCTCATGCATAGTTGGTTTGTATAATAAAATGATGTTACATAGTTCATAATGCAAGTTCCATTAACTTAGTTTGCTTTTTTAAAAGCTAAGTGAATATGATTTTTAGAGGAAAAAATAACTATTTTTTATTACAATTTTTTAGTGAAAAATATTTTATTTACACAGAAAAAAATATAAGGTTTTATTTTACATCAAAATTGAATTAATATGTTTAAAGCAAAAATAAAATAAATAAAATAGTAAAAATAAAATACACATAAGATTTTTTCTCATTTAAATTTTTAATTCATCCAATCATCTACTTGATTGATTTAAAAAATTTTTTAATTGGAAAAATTTTTTTGTTTTTCATTTTTTACAGTTGTTAGAAATTTATATGATCATTTTGGTGTGAGGTCTAAATTTAAACAATTTTTAATTGAATAAGTTAATTTGATAATTGGTGACTTTTTTCTGTGTAACTTTATTTCCAGTGTTTACTCAGCCAATACTTAAAGCTTATTTTGTAGAAGAGATTAGATATATAAAATTTTTAAACTCTATATTAAAGGTTTATTTAGATTTAAAATTTCAATGAATATTTAAAATTAAACAACATGATTCTTTTATTTAATTTAATTTCTTTATTGAAATACTATACCAGCTACTGCTATTTATTTGCTCACTATCGAATAAATGGCCTGTTAATTGTTTCAGTAATTCATGTAAATTATTATTAGTTTATATAGTTTTTGTTTCTTAATACTTTGTAAATAATAATAATAATGATTAATACTCAACATTATCATCAAAAACCTTCTCTCTACACCCTTAGCCATATAGTTATATATGTATTATACACTTATTTATTATATACCTATATTGCATAGTGGGACAAAATCAAAATTTTTTGGAAATAAATCTGTAACTTTTGATCGCATGCTTAGAGTTACATACGAATAGAATTTTACACAGGCATAGCAGAAGAGAGTGCAATTTGATCTCACAAGAGCGCAGCTATGGGAACTCAAGCACTTCTGCCAGATTTGCCAATTTATCTGCATTTTGACGATTTTTTATTCTAAAAATTACGATTTCACGAAATGTTCACACACGCCAATTTTTCTTGTTTAAATCTGATTTTTTATTGTAATAGATAGAGGAAAAAGACTACAAAAAGTTAAAACTTTTACTTCAAAATTCGTTTGCAATTTAACCCGTATTGGTGTGAAGAGAAAAATATTATTTTATATACGAGGACGGATCAGTAAGTCCGTGACTGTTAATAGACTACTGTCAAATTTTGAGCCAGTGTCGTCATTTACAGCTGTGCTTATTATACATTATTTTTTGCGAAAAAAAAACCGTAAATCAAACCAAGGAAAAGCTCGATAAATACTATGGGGACTCTGCACCATCGATTTCAATAAGGTCAGTACACCCGAAAATATAAAAAAAATCCACGATATGGTGTTGGCCGACCGAATAGTAAAAGTGCGTGAGATTTTTGATGCCATAAGCATTTCATATGGTAGTGTGGTTTCGATTTTAAATGATCAGTTGGGTTTAAAAAAGTTGTCTGCAAAATAAGTGCCGCGTTTGCTCTCAATTGGCCATAAACGTAAACGTGTGACAACTTCAAAGGATTGTTTGGAGTTGTTTAACCGCAATCCGAATGAGTTTTTGCGGCGTTTTGTAACTGTGGATGAAACATGAATCCATTACTGTATTCCAGAGAGCTAGCAGCAGTCTAAACAATGGGTTTCTCCAGGTGAACCTACTCCGAAGAAGACCTAGATAAGTTTGTCGGCCAATAAGGTGATGGCAACAGTTTTTTGGGATGCACGCTGGATAATCCACACCGATTACCTTCAAAAGGGGAAAAACAATAAACGGTGAATATTATGTCAACTTATTAGACCGATTTAATGAGTATTTAAAAAGAAAACGACCCCATATTGCCCCATATGGCCAAGAAAAAAGTTTTGGTGCACACATGTGCAATCTTAATGGCAAAACTCTATGAATTGGGTTGCAAATTGGTACCTCATCCGCCATATTCTCCGGATTTAGCCCCTATTGACTACTTCCTATTTCCAAACCTAAAGAAATGGCTCGGTGGAAAGAGATTCAGCTTCAACGATGAAATTATTGACCAAACAAATGTCTATTTTAAGGACCTCGAAAAATCCTATTTTTTACGCAAATTAAATGACAACACTTGCTCAAAATTTGACAGTAGTCTATTAACAGGTGGTACTTGATGGCAATAGTATTGCATTTCATATAACTACGAGGGAAGTTCGAAAAGTCACGGACTTATTGATCCGCCCTCGTATATACGTATGTAAGTGAAAAAGTTTTGATTGTAGATAAAAACGTGTTAAAGAATGTGTTAAGTAAAAGCAAATTAATTGAAAGTAGAACCAATACATACGACTTTTTTAGTAATTTTTTTCAACTAGGATCACTGGCCCACTTGATTTTTAAACAATTTTTATAATGATTCCGTAGTACTTGTAATTGTGATTAAATAAATGTAAAAAATGTTGACCGCTCAAAATTTTCAGTATATTTTTTTGAATATATTTATTCCCAATAACGATAACATATAGGTAATAAAAATCATCACTAGTTATAGTCGTTTTCGAATCGAAAACAATAGTTTTTACGGACTAAAATGTAATTTACAAAAATAACGGTAGTAAAATCGTCATGGAACAAATTTTGCTTTGAATACCATTCAGTACTGAAAAATTAAACATACTGTAGGTAATTATAAAGAAACATAGTCTGCTGAAATAAGAAAAAAATGCTTAAATAAGAATAAACACACATACATATTGTTATGCAAATATTATCCACTACAATATTTGTAGGCTTGGTTATTAATAAAGTACATATTTTTACAATTATGTACCTAAACAGATTAATTGGACCATTCAAAAAATGTTATTTAAAAATTTATTTCTATTTATTCTCAGCTTGTGTTAGTTTGTTGAAAATTTCTTTAATTTTAATATTTCTATTTTGAAGTTTTATCCAATTCTTTATATTTCTTATTTCATTGGAAACAAATATTTCGAAATTTTGATATCATAATAGTATCGTTTTCGACAAACAGTATGATTTATTTAATAAAAAATAATGCTGGAAGTTTATTTAATAAACAAATAGTTTCAAAACTTAATATAGTTTTTTAATATGAACATATTAGTCAAAAAGATGTGCTTTTTAATTTTTCTGATTTTTTGATGAATTCAAAAATATATGCCTATTTTAACGATTTTTTTGTCGAATTTTAACGATTTTATATTATAATTATCTGGCAACAGTGACTCAAATGAATGTACCTCTGACAAAGAAATTTTTTAACTGCTAACCAAATTAATGTTTTTCAGCCAATTTCAAAAAATTTCATATCATCTTAAAGCTTGATAAGAACTGCATATCTGTTTGCATATCTTATTTATCTCTTATAGTTTTAGAGTTATTTGGAAATTTTAGCCATAATTTTCAAGTTATTTGCATTTCAAACTTCAACTATCTGAATTTCGCAAAATCTTGGTGGAGGTTTTCTGCATATAGCCCAACATTCCAGACCCATTTTATTCAATCTTTCAGTAATTAATTAGAGAAAATAAAATTATCCATCAAATATAGAAAATTTGAAGTCGATATCCTTATCGAGTCAAAAAAAAAACGACTTTGAATTAGAAAATTGCAAAAATTATGATTTTTTTGAAGAGAAAGTATCCATAATTTTTTTTTCCTTAAAATAAAATTTCCCTTAAGAACTTTTAATTATTTTATACTTTTCTGAAAGGTATCTTCACGGAGATGATTTCTGGATTAATTACCCTAAGTACAGATCCTGCCAAATTTTACCTATTTTGTATCAAAATTTTGATTTTATTTATTATTTTCTAAAATCCCAAAGCATAGATTTGCAAATGGAATTAAGTTTTGGAAACTCTGATGTTATCTAAAGAATTTGCCAACGGCTTTTTGCAGGCTTACAACAAATGTGGACTTTATGGAAAAAATTCAAAAAATCCCATTTTTTGATTTTCGCCGATTTTTATGCAATTGTGGGATTCCTTTTACAGAAATTTTAATTTGTTTTACATTTAATCATCTAAAATGATTAATTCAACAATCAGTGCAAATTTCCTTAGAATAACTTAACGGGAGCATGTCATAATGTCCAATGTCATAATATCCAATATCATGATATCAGGCCCGAATTTTATCCAGACCAAAAGTAAAACCTGAAGATGACTGATTTAGTCCAGACCAACTCGACCATGTAATGTATTAATTTTCATACCAGAAAGTATCATAGTGTCCATGGACATTAAGACATATTAAAAAGTGCCATAATTTCTATTAACACTATGAGACTTTTTGTGTCATAATATCCATAGACATTATGACATTGAACATTATGAGATGATCCCATCTTAACATAATAAGATTTTATTACAGATTCACTTATCTGGCTATCGTAATTTTTAATTATATACAATATCATTAGCGGAATAAAAAGTATGCCATTAGAAAGTCTGAACAATAAAAAATTTTAAAGTATTTTTTAAATATATATCTCTCCACAATAATTTTAAAATCACTGAAATCAGCTTCAATTTGAAGAAATTACGAGCTCTTAAAACTTTTTCAAGCTGGAAGCGGTCAAAGTTAACACCTTGCACCTCATAAAGTATTATAACAGGGTGTTTATCGGATTATTTTTCTGAAAGCCTAAAACCTTCGTTATAACTTTAATATACATTTCAATTCGATTCGATTACTAATAGATTAGGAGATACAGATATATTATCAATTTTTTTTTCTATTGATTCCACTATGTGTTGTTGTTCCTGTAATTATTTCAGAGAACTTGGTTGTTCCCTATCAACATTTGAAAGAGAGTTTTTCATCCATCTTCTAAAAAGTGTCTCTTTTTTAATACTCCTTGATGTTCAAAAGTAGAAAAATACACAAATTTCTAATAACAAAACACATAAGAATCAAAGTTTGATCTGAAAAATTTTACTTGGGCAACTGTTTACATTCCAGAGCAATGAAGAAGAACAAGCATGACATAATTTCATTAAATGATGTGTAAGTTTTAAAGTGATTTTAGTGATTTTTGCTTTTAACTATCTCCTATTTAATTTAAAAAGTTATAGTGAGTTATTAATTTAATTTATAGTTATAACGAGTTATTATAGTATGTTTTAATATAAGGTAAGCATTTAGCTCAATTATAATTAGAAATATTTATTAGAAATATTCCCAGTGCATTAAAAACGTGTTTATTACACAAAAGCGATTATATTTCGATACTTTCTTGATGTAGTTTTTTACACTTCTAAATGATAGCATTTCGACCCAAAGAATGCACTAAATAATGTCATCTACAAGGAATTAGAACTGCGACATATTTCTTTCCAAACGGTGACTCTTCTTCGATAAGAAAATGATATCATATTAGACTGATATTAAATATATGAGGGGTCCTTTTAGTTCGAATTTCGATAGAAAATATTGACAGGGAATTGATTCGTGTTAAAAACAAAAAACGACAACTACAACTGTTACTTTACTACTATTACATACATATATATATACTCGTATACACAAAAGAATTACTGTTAATAAATTAAATTTCTCTTCATTTAACTACTCATAAACTCTAACACACACATGTAAATACTCTTACTTGTGCATTAAAAAGAGATGAAAATTGAATATTAAAAAACAGTAAAAATTTTATTAATATAAAGCCTGTACATAACAATTATATTTAACTGATTTTTTTTTTTCACAAAATATATGAGTGTTAAATATGAGTTTAATTTTTAACACTCTGGTTGTCATCAGCATCATCACCGTCATAATCATTGTCATGAAAGTTATATCAAATGTGATATTTTGTTTCTTTTTCTTCTTTATTTAAAAATTTAATTATAATTATGAAAAGTTTATAAGGATTTTAAATAAAAGTGCAAAGTTAATAAGAATAAAATGAATGGAATGGTAAATGTACATAATTTAAGTGATAATATAATTACTATTTACTTATAATGTAGTGGATTAAAGAATTAAAAAAAGTGCTAATATTATTTCTCAAATGAAATTTAAAGAAACAAATAACAATTAAAAATTGCAGAATATTTAGCTATGACAAGAGAAATGATACGATTATTTCTTACATGGAATTAGCCGTATGAGTAATACGGCATAAACTACCGGACGGCTCGAAAAAATATTTTGCAGTTACCGGTAACAATTACAAACCAAGTCCGATTTCAAAGATTTAAAAACATTTATAAAGAACTTGGTTAGATGAAGAAAAAAGTAGGAATCATTTATGATATATCTTATGGTTAAAAAGATATTTTCGCTTGAATTCGGAAATTTCGATTTTTAGCGTGGATTTTTTTTATTTTAGTTTTTCTCAAATAATACCCGTTTAAATGTCATAAGATTTCCAATACATTCTGAAATAATGTGCTGAATTTTTTTTAATTATATCAACATTTATAAAAATCAAGACTTTAAATTGATTACGAAAAATTACTATTTTTTAAATTTCTCAAAATTTAATTAATAAAAAATATTTTTTTCAGACAATTTAAAAGACAAAAACTCAATAATAGATATTAAATAAATTTTTATTTGATTGGAAGTTGCACCCTACGTCCAGCATTGATTGAAACTGGTGAAATTTTAAACAAATTTTCAAGTTCTTCGGGCTAGAGAAAAAGTTACGAGAGATTTTTCAAATTTAAGAAAAGAGTTTTAATAATTACATATATATAGATTGATTTAACAATAAACTAGTTCCCGCTTGCTCAAAAATTTTGATAAGAGAGTATATTTTATGAAAGTAATAAAATTTTTAGAATTATATTTTTTAAGAGTACAAAAGACATATTATAATTATTTTTTCCAAATTTATGTTTATTGTAATATATTAGAAAGATAACTATCTTTTCGTATACTAAAAATTATTTTGATAACTTTAGTAGTTAATGTTTTATAAATTCTCAAATTTAAACAAATTTGTCCAAAAAAACAATAAAAAGTAAATTTAATATTATTTAATAAAACTTCTTCCACTTTTAAGTATATTAAAAATTCGCACAATATAAAAGTAGACGACATATGGTATGGAGGATAGGTAACCACCAATATACATATTATCTATATACCTTTCATTGTAAAGCAAATATAATGATTTAAAATCAGATATCATGACCAAAATTTATTTGAAAAAAAAACAAAAGAGGTCAAGGCAAAAAATCTAAATTTCCAAATCAAGGGCAAAAGTTGTTTAAATGTCATAAGATTTCCAATACATTCTGAAATAATGTGCTGAATTTTTTTTTAAATTATATCAACATTTATCAAAATCAAGACTTTAAATTGATTACGAAAAATTACTATTTTTTAAAAAAAGTTCTCTCACTTTTTCTCAAAATTTAATTAATAAAAAATATTTTTTTCAGACAATTTAAAAGACAAAAACTCAATTATAGATATTAAATAAATTTTTATTTGATTGGAAGTTGCACCCTACGTCCAGCATTGATTGAAACTGGTGAAAAACATATTTTTCTTTATCTGACCAAGTCTCGAAATGGTGAACTTTGACATCCATCATCTTATCTCGTTTTATTACAGGGTGTTTAGAAGATAATTTTTCTGAAAACTTAAGTTCTCTTCTACAACTGTCACACAAGTTGATCCGTTCAGTAGTATAGGAGATACAGATTTATTACAATTTTTGCGATCCCTACTGAATATATAATTCAACAAAATCTTAAAAAAAAAAAAATCAAAAATGGAAAGTAACCAATATTTATTTTGTCCTTTGTGTCACTAATAAAGTGACTCACAATTCATTACAATCGACACATAAATATCTTCTTTGTGTATCTCATTAAAAAAAAATACAATTTCTTCAACTCCTAATTAATTGTGAAATCGAAAAGTATTCATTGATTTTTATGGGGGTTTTATGTGTAACATATCCAGCTTGGTGATTACGAAGAAAAGGGAATTTTTTGTTCGTTTTAAATCTTTTATGATTTTTCTAAAATCTAAATGTTTCTTAATAATAAAAATCATAAAACTTTGATACAATAACTTTTAAAAAGTTTGCTAAAAACTTTTCTCTTCACATTCGTATTCATTAGGGCATCCAATTGATTAACCGCCATTCGGTTATTCGATTACTTTTGTCATTAATTATTCAAATAGTTTAAAATTGTCTATTTTCGAATAACGAATAAAACGAATAATTTGTGTCGAATAGCCGATTAACCGAAATTTAATTTTCTGAAGTTATAAATGTGGAAAATTTTTTATATTTATTATTATGTCCCAGCAAAAATTATATAAAAGCAATTTTTAAGAATGTACTTGTTCATTACCCTTCATCACAGGTGTAAATGGTATGTATAAATTTGTCATTCCATTTGTAATTTCTACAATATTCATCTAAGATCCCAAAAAGTATATATTATCTGAATGCTTATTGATAGGGAAGTCGATATAACAATGTGCATCCGGCCGTCTGTCTGTTGAAATCAATTTTTAGAAAGTCCAAGTTATCGGATATACATGTTTTATACACCAAATTATAGAAAATATTCTTTAGAATGACACTAGTAAAAACCAACAAAATCGGTCCATTAATGGCCGAGCTATCGCCAAAAAACCGAAAAATCTCTAATAATTTATTTGTTTTCGACTTCTCTAAGCCCCTATATAAGCTAGCGACTTTGTTTTAGCACAGAAAATTACGAATCTTTTTTGGAATGTTTTTGCGGAAGAAATTAACAAAATCGTTTCATTAGTAACTGAAATGTCTGTGTATCTGGATATGTTAGACATAACTGAAATATGGACTTTGCGAAGCTTCTATATAAGCTTCAGAATTCGTTTTTGTAAAAATCTGTTGTAAATATTTTTCTAAAGTTTCGGTTTTTTGAATTAACCATAACGGTCCATAACAACAGAGTTATAGGCAAAAATCTAAAAAAATTTTAAAAATATACAGGCAAACACAAACATATATAAAAAGCATTGCAATGACTTTCAGTGATGTTGTTTTTTTATGTCACGGTTGGAAATAGAAGCACTGAAATGTAGGAGGCAAAATTGTTTAGAAAATTAAGTAGAGTCTAGCCGCTGATTTTGAGTAGACGACTTCGTTGCAATGACTCAGTGTTGTTGTTTTTTGTATAAGCATGTATCTACATACAAACATATGTATATAAATTTTGCAGTCATCAGAAGTTAACAGTGTGTTTTTTTCCTATTACCCCATTTCTACAACTGAGATTAACGCTGATATAATATGTGAGATAACGTTGGTAGAAGAGCGTAACCATTTTGTTTATATTATGTTAAATCTTAAATAAGGAGAACACGTATTCTAATAAATCCTTCACAGAGTAAGAATGTCCTTTTTTTAAGAAATTCGCACTTTTTAGCAAAATTTTTATAAAAATGTTTTTGAAATGTTAAACAATCATTAAAAGGAAACAATTAAAAAAACACATTTTTTTAGTAATTTCCAAAATACACACGCACACACACAAACAAACTTTCGTATATGTGTATTTTTTGACAGTACATCTTATAAGACCCTGCAAGCATTTAGTGAAGTCTTTTTCGAAATAGCTCACTTCGTTGCCACTCTTAGAAGTGCAATAAAAGATTTCTCTGAATTTTCCAACAACAAAATATATTAGTACACGAATTGAATCTTCTAAACGTAACTTCTTTAATCACTATTAAAAGTTGTTTGGATAACAGTTACAGTTATCCAAAAAGAAAACACTATCCACATAATCTGTCGAATTTGGCACTCTGAGAACGTGCAAAACTTTATAAAAACAACCCGCATTAGGTTCGAAATTTTATCATAAAATCGTGATTTTGGTGATTGTTTACATTTCATAATGAGGAAAAGAATATGTAGAAACAATATAATTTTTTATTAATATAATGTAAAATTATTTCTGTAAGCTGACAGTGAAACAAAAAATTCATAAATTTTACTTATAAAAGAAAATTAAGAAAAAAAGTAAACGTTTATCATAATTTAAAAGCAATTATCAATATTTCAACTAGCATTTGAATTCAAAATCTTTTTGTGCAATTAATTTCATTGTTTTCTATAATAAATACAAGGAAGCGTTATTTTTGTTATTTAAAAAATAAATTAGAATGTTAATAATTATTCTTATTTTATTATATATACCTAATTCATTAAATTTAAAAGAAACAAATATTCTTTTCTAATTTTGTACATAAAATATTTCTTAGTATTCTTTTTTTATTTATTTTCTTTTTAATGTTAATTTGAATTGAAAATATTGTTGTGTAATTAATTTTATTGCTTTCCATAATAAAATATCAGAAAGAGTTAATTTTGTGATTTAAAAAATTTTAATATTTTAACTTTTGATAATTTTGTTCATTCCTAATCCTTCCTTTATTATTGGCATTATTATTTTAAAAATTTTATGCAAAATAGTTTTAAAATTCTGCAAATATCTTGTGTCGAAAATATAATTACATCCGCACACCGAGAAGTTGATATGTATCGCATTTACTATCGAATTCTGACATAGTTAGAGATAGCATCTTTTGAGTAATGCTTTAGTGGGGATGGGAAGATTCGAATAAGGATTTTTTTTATTAGACACTTTTTTCTGCGTTTTAGTAGATCTTAATACGTGACGTACAAAATTCACCAAAGCGTTACGAATTCTGATCTACTTAGTAACACCATTCAGGAAGAAATGTGCCACTAAAAGATAGTTCCTTTTGAGTAACGCATTAGTGGGGATTTGAAGACTCGAATTAGCACCTTCCATTATAAACGTCAACTTCCCGGTGTAGTTACGCTTTCGATAGAAAATGTTTGCAAGGGATAGTTGTATAGGGAAATCTCAATACAACGGTCTCATAATGCTTCTTATAATACTTCTTATAATACTAATATTTTAGTCTACACGTGACATAATTCTCTCAGAGAGCGAATTTGAAATTCTTACATATTTTGTTACGTGTAGATGAGCTGTAATGATAATTTAATTTTGTGTCTACTTTTTTTGTAGTTTGGAAAAAATTTAGATTATATTTTTATTTACAAATGTGAAAATATGAAAGTATACTTTAAGGCATAAATTTTATTATTTGCTGTTAAGGAAGGGAAGGGTATAAAAGTTTCGTTACAGCCGAATATAGCTCTCTTACTTGTTTTTTTAGATATATTTGTTAATAAAATGCGACATGATTATAACTTTATAAATTCTTAAACCTGTGTGTGACAATAGAAATTTTGAAATATATTCGCAGACAAAAAATAAAGAGAGTTACATTACAAATTAAATAAAGCTGAATTAGGAGAATATTTTGTAGCATCAGGTAAAAAAATTAAAATTTTTCATACAAATGGACGAAATAACTGTGCAATGTACTATTTTCTGTTTCTAAAAACTATTTAAATAGATTAAGTACTATAATTAAGGTTATTTATACGTTTTACATGTATTATTAAGACCATTCGATTAATCGAATAATTTGCTATTAATCGGGTATTAACCGATCAACTTTTAACCTGGAATAATTATTTATCCAGTTAACCGATTAATATGAAAATCCAAATAATTGGATACCCTAGTATTCAGTTAATTTCAAATGCATCATATAACATCAGCCAAGTGTAAATAAAATTTTAAAATTTGTACAAATTTAGTTATAAAATTATTCATGTACTTCAGCTTGTCTATATTTTATTTTTCCAAAAAGATAATCTATAACTGTTTTCCTGTGCTTTATATGGCAAATATTTTCAACATACCAGAAATTATCTCAATTGGAAAATTTCTGTTAAGGCAAGCAAATAATTAAGACTTCCTTAACAAACTCAAAAAAAAACAAATAATAATAAAATAAGGAAACATAGAAAACTTTTTATTATAACCAAAAAAAAAAAAAAAAAATTATTTGGTTTTCTAACTTTAATACACATATGAAAAAGTTACAAGTCTATACCCTATAAACATTTGGAAGATATCTTCCCGGAAGAAATTAACGCAATGTCGTCTTTTTATTATTTGGACGAAAATAATCAAAGCAATATTTTTATAATATTGCATTTTTATCAGTTTAAAAAAAAATTAGGCAATTAAAGACAAAAAAAAATATATAAAATTTATAATTTTTTTATTATTTTTATCCTCGAAATATTGCCCTTTCTTCATTAAGGTGATTATCACCTCCGCAATAAATTAATGATATCGCATTTAGATTATTTGGAAGAAATTAATGCAATACTTTTATTTTTCAGTCACAATGTTTTCAGTCATCGAAAAATTGTTCAAAAATGAAAAAAGAAGAAATTTGTTTGTCTTTTAGCAAAAAATGGATAATTTACGTGAGCGTTTTAGTTTTCGTGCTTTATGATGTTAAGATTTATGTGCACGCGTGCTTTACAAGATGTAAAAGTTTTCCTTATTATATTATTTCAAGATTTATTTAGTGATAATTTTTCTATATATTTATTACATCTACCAGAAGATTATCTGGCGGTATCTTATTTTTTTCACCTAGATAATTATTTACTAATATTGCCTATTTTTCTAACAGGAGTATTGATTTTTTATTGTTTAGCTGTATCGCAATAATCTCACCCGTTGGGGGAAATTTCCGCAATACGAATATGATTATTGCGGTCGTAAAATTTTTCTTCTAAGCAATACGAATTCGAATCACTTTCGTATTATTTTGCTTGTAGGGTAACTTTTAATTTTGTTTAGTAAAAACAAAAAAAAATATATATATATAAATAAAAAAGTGTTTGAAAAAATTAAAGCTTAAAAAGAATAAGTAAATAAGTATTTATTTATACAAACAATTACTTTACACATCATTTATTTAAAAATTTAATAAAATCAAAGGGAGAAATTAAAGTAACAAACGAATAATAATTGCTTGTGTACGTGTATATATGTGAGTGTTTATTTAAAAATCTGTTTTTAAATCTTATTTGAAAGATACATTTTTAAAGAAAATAGAATTGAGAGTGTGGAAAGAAATAAATTAAAATAAAAAAGTATTTCGGTTACACCATTTTACTGTGGAAATGCTAGAATATGAACTGATAAAAAAATTTTTAAAATAAAAATTTTTTTTTTAAGTTTTTGAAGTTTAATAAATTTTCGGCTTAAGATTGAATAATTGTAGAATACATTATAAAATATTTATTAGACACTCGGCAGAATTTTTAGTCAGCCACGACCATAATCAACACTCATCAGCGTCCCACCATTCATTAGCAATATTGAATGAATTACGAAGTAAACTGGTTTGGCAATAATTGGTTTTAAGCTCCGTATAATATCAGGAAAATTCATCGTGTAGTGAATCCCACTCTGTATATTATTATACTTTTCATATGTTCTTTTTTAACATCAGATGAATCCAAAATAACCGGGGATTAAAGAGGTCTTTTCCATAAAGAAATTTTGAACACAAAATCACTTATTGAATCAAATTCATTTAATATATCTACATGCACTGCCTTGTTAAGATTTAGAGATATAAGCAAACTAATATATAAAAAGGGTTTTCTGTAAATTTTTTATAAAGATCTTCATTTTTATATAAAAGGAAAATGTCTATTTCTGTCTATAATTCGTATAAACTCTTCAGCATATTTTTCTTCGAAATACAACGGACATTGATATAAACTAGTAGTTTCTTATATTTTGCATTTAAATCGACACATAGAGCTTTAAGTATTCTATTTCTTAAGGCACTAGTTTTAATAAAATTTACTACGTCTATAGTAGTTTGAAGAGCACTTTTAAATATATCATATAATTTTCTTCACAGCAAGTATTAAATGAAATCACAGCGATCCTATCATTAATACGTCTCCATCTGTACACCTATGGAAGTCGTAGATAAAGTTATAGTAAACAAAATTTCTTCCTTTATTTCACTTTATGCAAGAAAAAATAAAAGTTAGCTAAAATTTGAAACATCAGTCGTTTCATTACACTGCATGCCATCATTCCTACTGACAGAAGGATATCGTGACTTTATCTTCTCTAACAACGACAATAAAACAATACTTTATTAATAGTCCACCAATTTTGTGTGGTTTCTTTGCTTTTACTATTAGCATTGATATATTGTACCAAGCTTCAATAGATTTTCTCCCCATCCAAATGACAGGCATCAGTAGAATCCAACTGTGCACTGTGGCTCAAAAATTAATTTTATTGGCCAAAAGTCCAATTTTTGTTAACACCAAATTCCAAAATTTCACTGCCATTCAATAGTAAATATATTGAAACTAAGGTGGCCAAAAAAATTAGATCAAAATATTAATATTTGTAGGCGTGGCATACAGTTAAAGACAAGTATGTTATGTTATTTTATAAAAAATGTAATTTTTGTAAATTTGACCAGAAGTAAATTATCATTACTCGCAAACTATTATCGATAATTGTCTGGATTTTTTTTTTGTTATGTTGGTAGGATAATAGTTTTGAAAAAATGATATAATGTGTCATGGTACCGTTTATAGCTACTGTGTTATTAATGTTTTTTTTTTTTTTTTTTTTTTTTTGGTATCATATTTTAATATTTGGCGGAATAGAACTTTTGAAGGTCAAAAGGGATTAAACAAATTTTACTACCAGAAGAATTGCGAAAGTGTCCTCTTTAACCCTATATATACTTTCGTACCTGTCTGGTCCCATCTGTAGAACACTTTTTCCATTTGAATGAAATTACTTCCAAAATTTTTTCTATTTTTATTTTATCTATTCATATTCAAATATAAATACACCCAGCCCTATAAGTTTTGATAGGTATCTTAAGTATATTATATAATTACTATTTTATTACTACATCTTTATACTATTTTACCTATTTCTAGCCCTTTTTAGTTTTTTAGTGCTTCTTTATTGTAATTTTTTTTATGATGCCTAGAAACATAGTATAACGTAATATAAAAAAAGAATGAAAGCCAGTGGTATTTCAATATAAACTCAGTTTCCAAGAAATAATAATAAAATATTAAAATCTTTATAAAACATATAGAGCTTCAGTTATAAAGAATTATCCGAAGAGTATTTTAAAACCAAAAAACTATAAGATGTTCTAAGTTATGTTCAAAGTAAAGTAAACTTATATTCATGCAGCACCGATATGCAATTAGACTTGGAAAATAAAATAACTGAATTCGTCAAAAACTTTACAAAGCGCTACAAAAAAAATTGGATGGAGCAATCAAAGATTTTATACCAGCTTTAAAAACTAGTTAAAGGGCGAACTTACTGTCCAGGTAGCTTTAGAAAATATAAATTGATGCTAGAAAATTTGGTGATTATGCGAAAGAAACTGCATAAACATATACAACCAAATCTCCCTGAAGAAATATGTTACAAAATCCTTTATTATGGAGATGATGTCATTAAGCAATATTTAGTACCACTTGGAGGTCTATCAGAGGGAGCCCAGAAAAAGTAATAAAGGATTACAGATTTCATAGAAAGCACAATACCAGAAAAATTTCACGAAATTCTACAAATGAAGATCTATTTGGTATATTATTGGCAACGTCAAATCCACTCATTCTACTTTGCATTCGAAGTCAATACAAAGTAGAATATCGAGACTTAAATGAATAAGCAAAAGGACTGCTAGAGGACAGAAACAATATAGAACTAAATATAGAATATTTGTAGGTTATTCTCCAACCCAATGAATAATAATTATAATTTTCTTTTATTTTTATTTAAATAAAAAATAAAATAAACATTAACAACTTTTAGTTATTATAGAAAATAATGTTATTAATGTTATTTAAATAAAAAAACAAAATAAACATTTAAAAAATCGCCATTTTTTTTTGTTCCGAAATAACCGATTCTAGTGGAATCGATTCTTTAAGAATTGGTTATAGTGGAGCCTGTTCTAGAATTGATAAACTTGGAACCTGTTCACAAATTTATCCTGGATATTATTAAAATGTTTTTATTTTTTATCTACTTATAACTTTTTTTTTAAGTAAAGCTGATTCAAAAAACAAAATATCCTCATTTTCATACTAAATTCTATAAAAAAAAATTAAAAGTTCAAATTTAGCCTTAAATTTCTTAACAACTGCTTAACCGATTTTAATTGAATTAAAACTGGAGAAAACTTCAAGAAAATATCTCTACACAAAAAAAAAACTAAATTATCAATTCAACTGTTACAGAGTTTTGGCTAAAGAAAAACGATTCTGAGCCACTGTGCTGTGGCATAATTATATATGCCAACACAATAATTCCACATGCATTTTTGGTCTCTCTCGCAGATCCCCTTGAATGTTGCTATGGAGAGTCCGCTGACCCCATCTGGGAACCTTGTTCTAATTTACCAATAACCCGGGAATTTTATCTAAAATCAACTTTTTTTGTATGAAAAACGTATTGAAATTATTTTTTATTGTATGCAAAATTTTTTCTTACCCCGGAAAATTATTGTGTTATTCGATTCTAAAGAAAACGTTTTCAAAAAGCAATTTGAAAGAAAAATATTTAAAATACAATCGAGATATACAATAAGTGAACATATAGCAGAAAACAAAATTTCTAATCAGAAACATTTCAGATTACTCAAAAATCTCTTTTAAGGAAGATTTTATAAGATTCTATAACGCCATCATTTTTGAGATAACGAAAATCCATTTTTGTCCATAAATTCCACTAACATCTTAATTTTTAGGAACCCCTTGATTTTAGGATAAATCTTGGCAAAACCTTGATAGTTGTTAGTTTTTACTCCGGGCCTTGCGTGAGCCCAAGCAAAGTACTTTTAGATGAAAGTATCGCGTTTTCCACCAAAATTGATTTATTTTGATAGATTAAAAATAGTAAAATAAACTATAGCTTTATATAATTCTAAGAAGTTTTTTGGCAACCAAAAAAGCTGAAATAAAATCTGAATATTTTGCTAAATTTTCAAAAAGTTTTTTAAAATTTTTGTAATTAAATATTTTAGTGACCCAAAAAAAAAAAATCAATTCACGCCAGAAACCGATTTTCTGAAAGTAGTCTGTGTTTATTACTTATAATATTATTTCAAAATTCACGCTTATTTTTTTTCAAGTTTTGAAGAGACCAAACTCTCTTATTCAAGAGAGCATATTAATGAGATGAGAGGGCATATTAATGAGATCACAAACAAAGCAGAATAGCCTCGATTTTAAATGTATGACAGCAAATCGCATCTACATAGATGGGTGCTCATATAGATATCAAGAAGTAGAAAAGTATTAACATAGCTAAAATTTTGGTTTCAAGGTTTGCCATTACATATAAGGGATATTGTTTCTATATGGCCGTAGAGCAGGGTTCTTATACAACTCTAACACAAAAAATTTTAACTTGTGGGAAAAATCAAATATCGTTTTAATCACATTTTTCTAAATTTTAAACTTTGAATAACTGATAAGAACCGTGGACCACAAAACTTTGCAATTTGATTGCTTATAGTATTGCACAGTGGGATAGAATCGAAATTTTTTGGAAATAAATCTCTAACTTCTAATCGTCTGGTTGGATTTACATAAAATTTCACACAGGCGTAGCAGATGAGTGTGTAATTTTAAGTTTGGCAGAAGGACCCCACATACCCGTCAGAAGCGGAGATATTTTTGGTTGTATAAAAGAAATTGACTTCATTATTTTTGTACGTAATTAAAAATTACATCAGCTAGACAGAAAATGTTCAAATTTATTGCATATTTCGAAAAAACCATTGGCAAACTCATTGGAATACAAAAGAGTTTTCGAAACTGTATCTGGTTTACAGAACTGGCCTTTGGGATTTTGGAACATATAAGCTAAAATAAAAAATTTTGATTTAAATTAGGTCGAATTTGGGATAGTCTGTACATAGTCCTGTTGGGTGATTGGACTTGTTTTTAATTCTAAAGTTATCTCTGTGAAGATACCTTTCATAAAAGAGAAAAGGTCTACATTCTTTCGGCTAAAAAAATCATAATTTTTGCAATTTTCAATTTCAGAAGAGATATCGACTTCTGTTTTTTTTTATTCGATAGATAATTTTATTCTTTAAGCAATTGTTAAATAGAATAAAAATATTGGGATATATATTAAAAAAACTGGACTAAAATTCTGATAAAATAGCACATGCGAGCATATTTTTCATAGCTTTAAATATTTGAAATCGTATAAGAAACAAAAAATTTGGTAAGCGGTGAAAAATTTTCTATGTTAGAAACACCCTAATTTGATACCTAATAACTCCGTTTCTGAAGGGTATGCGGTGTCTCTTTTCCCTTTCTTAAAGTTATACACTTCTCTGCTACGTCTGTTTAAAATATTATGTAAATCCAACCAGCCAAATAGAAGTTATGGATTTATTTCCAAACAATTTCGATACTGCCCCACTGTGCAATGTTATAAACCATTTTGCCAAAAACAAAACCGTGTTCGAAATTATTATAACAATAACTCGGTTTCATTGGTAGTAAAATTTTTCTGCATGAGCGGATCCATTTCATACGTGCTAACTCAACCTGAAAAATAAAATTTCCAAAACTGGAAGGAAATTAAGGCAGTGGTATTTTAAACAATAAAACTGAAGGTTTTAAAACCAATTGGGGATTATCCGTCAAGACGATATACTGCGCTGCTTTTCGGCGGCTTGTTTTTGAGAGTAAATGAATGTTAGAAAAGACTTTGCTGGATGACAGCTAGTAGGGTCAGCTTAATCTCTGAATCCATCACACAGTGTTCCATTTAAAAAATGAAAGGGAAATAAATCTGCAGATCCGAAAGCGGCAGATCCGATTTCAATGAAATTTCACACAGTGATAGTTGGGGCATAGGCGAGTTTAAGTTTCAAGTTTGAACGAGATAGACATAATGGAAGCGGTTCCACTGGATCCCAAATTTGGACACCTTGGGTATTAAAAATATTAAAAGCGATCCTAATTCGTTATATCTTAACCGATTTAAAAGATTTTTAAATGAGTAGATTATGCTAGTTGTTTCAATGTATTATGTTATTAGATTCATCTTTTCTCGAAAAAGAAGTGACGCACTTTTAATTAAAACGGCACACAAGATGGTATGTTTCAATATTATTTCCATGATCATCTAACTGTAACTAATATCTAAAAAGTATTTAAAATACTTATATATGTATTAATTGCAACTTATTGTACAAAGCTTTACCAGCGCCTGTCATATTTGTTAATAGAAGTCCCAGGTCTCAAAATAAAGGGTTAATGGGCGATTAACATTACCTAAGTGATTACGTTAGTTACTCATTATGATGAACTTAACTAGACGAGTAATATTTACTAAGAGGTGTAAAGTTTCCATAATTAATTTTAACAAGCGGAAAGGTGAAAGTGGATATGTTATACATCAGTGTATAGGAAATTATGTCTTCTTTTCAAAAATGTATAATATTGTTTATAATAGAGAAATTCGTTACATACTCTTTGACAAAAAGGGCCGAAGAAGTATTTAATTGGTTTTTATGCATATTATTCAATTTTAATTTTTGAATAAAATTTTTGTTAAAAAATATTTTTAAGTGAAATTTTTTCATATAAATAGATTTTCGTTGCCTAATTTCGAGCCATAGTCAACTTTCTAAATTTGTTAAGAAAAATCCCGCAAATCCCAAAAAACTTTCAAAAATGTGCAAAAATGATCATTTTTTACTTTTTTTTCTATATCTTCCCAACCGATATCATGGAGCAAAATTTTCTATTACTAAAAATTTAAAAGCACATCAGATTATGTAAAAAAGTATAAAGTTTTTCTAATTCCAGCGTTGATATTTGAGTAATTAAGGCAACAATTGGAAAATCATGAAAAAAATAGATCGAATTTAGGGGACTCTGGTTCTCGCAGAATTAAAGTTTTTACAATTTATTTTCCTTCTCATACTTTTCTATGAAGTTGTCTTTCAGAAAGGTATAAATACTGTGTATGTCATTTAAGAAAATTAAAAAAAAAACGGCGAAAAATCAACCTTTTTCAAAATTTAAATTCATATAACTTTTGATTCCGTAAAGATTTTTTCAGAGTTCTTTTTACAGAATTTTGTTATTTATTATTAATAAAATAAAAAAATATTTCAAAAAACTCGGGTGAATTTTGGACCCGCTATAACGAAGAAACTTAACCAAGATGGGTCAAAAGGTAAAAATTTTAATTTTTGAAGACCAATATGTCGTAAATTAAAAGAGATATGCAGACCACACATACGACGATATTTTTTGCAGATTTCGCCAGAATCTACTCATATAAAAATCTTTTACGAATAAGGATAGGGACCCTGTGAATCCCCCATTCGGTTTATATCGTTAAAACTAGAGATTTAAGCTCGCCCACTTAACTACTTTCATTGTGCGAAATTTCATTGAAATCGGACCAACCGTTCGGAAAATCCAGATTTATTTCCATTTCATTTTTTGAATGGTACACAATGCATCAGAGACACAAATTGGTCCTTTAATGTCTTAAAAAAATAGAAGAGGAATTTTTTTTGGTCCTTGGTCCTTAATTTTGAACAGAAATTATAATTTTCTTTAATTTAGGTGTAATTGAAATATGTATGTAAAATTACACTTTAATTTTGGAAACGGTGTGCTAAAATTAAGCAGATATCTTGGCATACATATGGCACATATTTAATACCACAATATTATTTTATTTATACAATGACATTATGTTTTACAAACTCAAATCATTTATAAAGGACTTAAGTAAAGAATTTTCTTAACGACATTGATTCCTTACAAATTTTCAAACAAACTTAAATACATACTTACACATTCAAAAGAAACAAATTCTAATACATAGGTATACACATATATATAATCAAATACATACAATATAAATTGTTCTATTTTAAATTATAAATAAACAAAAGGCACGAGAGATTTGCCAGTGTATTAGTAGATGGTATAATATCAAAAATGAAGCAAAATCAAACGTAAAGAAAAATATGTATATGACATTTACGAGGGTAATTTGAAAAGATTTTTTGTAATATAAATTCCAAAAGAAAGTTTTTCTAACTTATTTATATGGTAAAAAATAATCCCATAGTGCTAGAGAAGTTTATTTGTAATTTGAAGAAAATTATACTCAATTGATTAAGTGTGCATAGTGTTATCGATTATCTATAATAAATTCTGCAGAATTCATTTAAAATAAATTCTAATATATTTTATTATTTTTCAAAATTGCTTCCAAAATTGCCTGTGTTTTCACGTAATAAGCAGGTATTTATTTTAATGCCTATATATTTGTATTCATAGAAAAATTTATCAATTTGTATACTCTCTTGTAAATTTGTTTATTAATAAGATTTAAATACACCCATATGTGTATTCGTTTTTTAATAACATAAATACTTGCTTGAGAAATGGAAAAATTGTAACAAATTTTAAATTTCAACTTAGAAAAATAAAAAAGTATTGAAAAGTCTTCAATCACAAACATGCCTCCTCTTTTTCTCTATTCTCTTTGGTAAACACCAATAAAATTTCTTTAAAAAAAATGCAAAATAAAATAAACTTTTAACAAAAGTTCTTTAAAGGCTGAGAATGATATAAAAAATCCATCTATTGTTGTAGTTTGTTTTCCTTAACTAACAATAAGTATCTAATGACATAGAGTGAATATAGAGTTAGAAGCAAGTAAATATTGCCAATATATATACACACACACACACATAGAGATAAATATTTATAAAGAAATAACATTTGTATACCCTTGTAATCCACTTATGGGATAATCCTCTTTGTGGCATCAATATGGTACTAAAGCCACAAGGAAAACTAAAGTAAATCAAAACCAACAACAATATGGTAAGTTAAATTTACACAAATATACATATGTATATTAATACAATAGAATTCTACGTTAGAGTATGTACCCTGCCAGCAATTAGGTGATAGTTTTATCCACTATCAGAAAAATGACTCTTTCTAGTATTCTCAAGATGTTATTTTACTGTTAGTAAACAATTTTACAAGAACAAATAACATTAATTTCGATTTTTGATCTACTTATTTTACATTTCTTACTAACTAAAATATCGAAAAAGTCACTTAAAAGTTAGTTTTTGGATAAATATAAAGTTACCAAAAACTGTCTCCCATTAGTGTTCTCAAGATGTTATTTTCCTGATAGTAAAAAATTTTACAAAAACAAATAACATTAACTTCGATTTTCGACGCAAAAAATGTGAAGAAGTCGATGGCACTTAGTTGGCGTGTTACTTTCAAAGGCAAGCAATCGATTTTTTAAAAAGTTTAAGAAAAAATTAAAAAAAAGTGTGATAAAGTGAGATAAAAATAATATATATATATATATATATATATATATATATATATATATTGTGAAAAAAATTTTTGAAATTTTAAATTAAATTAATTAAAAAATAAATATTATTCAGTAAAACGAAGCGAAAATTCATTTTGAAGGCAACAAATAAATTTGGATTTATTTCTTGCTTTTAATAATATAAAATTCCGAAATAAATTGCGTTTCGCTCATAAAAATATGTGTATTTTTTTAGTGAAAGTGAACCCATATATGCATGTTCATCAAACCTTTCAACTAAATTTTTAAAGTTACTAGGCTCTTCGAAATCAAAAATATTCTGTTACAATTTATCAAAATATATCTATAATTTTTTTACTAAGGTAAGTTGTTTTAATTTTCCCTAACCCTAAATGACTTTATTCGTCACACAAAAAAAGCAGTCAATAGTGTCATTAAAAAAGTATCCAAACTGCGATACAGTTTTGCCCGAAAGATGACTCCTCTTCGATAGGAAAATAACTTCTTTTTCTTTTAATATTTTAAAATAAATATGGATACTATTTAGTCAAAGTTTGGATAGTAATGTTGATAATATTAAGTTAGAATTTCGACAGAAATAGTGACTTTTTCTGCTCCTCAAAATGACTCCAATTTGACACATAAAAAAAGCACTTAATAGTGTCATTAAAAAAGTATTATAACTGCTGCACACTTCTTCCCGCACGGTGACTCTTCTTGGATAAGAAAATGATATCATATTCGACTGTTAAAAACAACTTGAGGTTACACTTTAGTGCAAATTTGGATAGAAAATGTTGGCAGGGTATATGAGAATTAGTAAATACTCATCAAACATGTGTGTGTGTGTGTGTATGTGTTTGTGTGGTGCTTGTCACATGGTAGCAGCAGGATAATAGGAAATTAGAAATATAATGCAACCAGTAAGGTTAAACCAGCTGAATTCTTGGTTAAATATGGTTTAATTACTAAGTAAACAAAACTATATATTTCTTATACATTTATACTTTGTAATATTATTATACCTTTCACATAAAATGAATAGTTTGTCATTTTATGCGAAAATCTTTAAATATATATCAAATTGAAAAATATTCGTGATTTTTATGATCAAAAATAACTTTTGAGAATAAATGTCTGACGTCTGTATGTTGAAATGGTTTCTTTGAAGCCCATAGTCCAATAAATACATTTCTCTTTCAAAACATATGTGGTATATAGTCTCGTAAATCTTGATATTAGGATCAACAAAATCCGTTTAGAAATGGCAGAGTTTTAAAAAATTTTCTATAACAGCTTCAAATATATAAATATATATCAAATTGAAAAATATTCGTGATTGTTATGATCAAAAATAACTTTTGAGAATATATGTCTGACGTCTGTATGTTGAAATGGATTCTTTGAAGACCATAATCCAATAATTGCATTTCTCTTTCAAAACATATGTGGTAAATAGTCTCGTAAATCTTGATATTAAAACTCAACGAAATCCGTTTAGAAATGGCGGTGTTATAAAAAATTTTCTGGAACAGTTTCAACAAATTTTCTAACTTTCTGTGCCCAAATTAAAGAAAATGTTTTATTTCACATATAATAGTACATAAATGTTTTTCTATTATAGAATTGTGGGATTAAGTAGTCTAGGGGAAGTTCTCTAGACTACAAACCGTTTAGCCTGAGTTCATATCCCCGGGAGTCCTCAAAATTTATATTTTTTCTAAAACAAAATATACAAAGTATTATTATTAAAAAAAATAAAAATAATAATTTCACAAAATTCCTACACACGCTTTTATGTGACTTTTTTTATAAAAAAGTATTATTTAGATATGTGTTGCATTTTAGGCTTATTACACTGTGCGACAAATGGTAGGGGTCAGTGATCGGGAAGGGTTCAAACTACCGGGGAAAGTTATATCGGTAAAATAGAAGTTATACGTTTCCCGGCGTTTCGCTGGGTCACGTCTAGGAATCGAGATATATTGATTTGAAGTTAGTAACTATCATATAGGGGAAATTGTGACCTTTGGTGGTAATTAGGAATTACAATTCCTTTAATCTGTTCATACAACGTTTCGCTACATAAGCAATAGTTTCGCAGTTATAAATAAATGTATGAAAAAAAAACTATTTTTTGCCTAAAAAATTGAATTTTTTTATTTTTAATTCATAAAAAATCCAAAACGGTAATAAAAGTGTCAAGTCCTATTACTTTCACGTAAAGTCACATAACCTTTAAACAAAATGAGACATAGATCATGAAAATCGATGGACGCGTTTCGCTTTTATTCACAAGTGAAGCGAAACGCGGACACGTATAAATTCTTTTTTACCGATATAACATTTCCC